>UESW01004391.1:622871-721753 GCA_900491605.1 Calamus simplicifolius
GTCAGTCATCGGGGGGCTACAAGAGTCCTCGGAGATGCCACACCCCTAGGCCGCGGTGCTGGAGAGGGAGAAGGTAGTGGGAGGAAGAATGAAAAGGAGAAGAATGAATTTCTTCTTCCCTGCTTCACCTAAATGTTTTCTTTTTGAAACCAGGGAACTCATCTCCCTTTTATCTTGCTCGTCCAGAAGACACCCCATTTAATGGTTATAGGTGGACATCTCATCTGATCGAAGCCTCGGAGAGTGAACACTTGTGTTCCACGACGCCCATGTTCCATGAGGGTGGCTTTGTTTCAGCCGCAAGGAGAACAAGGGTCTCTGTTTCAGCCGTTGTTGGTAACAATCTCCCACTCGTCCATATAGGACCTTACTTATAATGACATCTCACCTCTCTCCTCATGCAGTGCAGTGGAGTATGCAACCCGATGAAATTCACACACAGTGACACAGTGAAAATGCTGCATTAAGTTAATAAATAATTAATGCAGTACATAAACAATGCAATCCAATCTCATCCGTGTCCCAGAAAATCAATCATACCATAATCAAGTACTCTCAATCCCTCAAGAATTTACTCTGAACAGTACTAGAGAAAGATACTAAGTCAAGTATCTATGTCCATAATCATATGCAACTTATGCACATGATTGCTCGGGCTATGGATCACAACAGATAAGGTGCGGTCGCAAATAATCTTTCTTGAGCACTTATACCAATCCATATTTGTCCAGTTGACTTCCTAGGATTATCTCATGTGGCGTATTAATTCCATAACCCTGAAGGATAAGGCTAAGGAAGTCATCCTGAACTCCAACTTCATGATATAGGCTCAAGTCCAAGGATACTACATAGTTGTAGGGTTCACACGGTAACTGAGAGGGAGTATCCCGTTATCCCTACTGGGTCGACTTTAGCACATGCAACATAATGCATGCTACGGTGGAGCTTTCATTTAATGGGCTATGTCATACTCAAACATCATACGAACACAAGTTCAAGCATCACAAAGTTGCCTGACTCGAGCACACACTAATACTCTCAGTTCGGCTATAACAGGGTTTAGCATGGATCTATGGACATTTCAATATACATACATCGTACATACATGTACATACTCCATACTCGACTCTCCCGAGTCTCATCTCAGTCCAAACTGAGGCAATTTATTATTATAATTTATGTAGCCCATTTTGCAACTTATGCAATCTGCAACTCATGCAGTTTGTAACTCATATAGTATCTTATGCAACCCATGCATTCTGCAACACATGCATTTACATAAGCATCTATCATGGCTACTTTAGTCTCATTATGCCCACTATAAAAGTGTTGGGTTGATCACCCATGTGAGTGAACTGATCAAAGCCTGTGATATTCATACACATATGTGCTGCCAATATGAACATATCATAATAATATGAAAACAAGCATTTCATTTTAATACACAGTTGTTAATGTCCATACAATCCTTGTTTATCAGATATAATACATATTCAAACTTCTCATATGAGCCGAAAGACATCCTAGCAATGGGCTTAGTCAAGAGATCAGCCAACATCCTGCTAGTAGGGATATGCCTAAGGGTAACATCTCCTTGCTTGACCATGTCCCGAATAAAGTGACATCTAATGTCAATATGCTTAGTTTTTCCATGGTATTTGGAATCTTTAGCATATCGTAACGCTGCCATGCTATCGGAACATATCTGAATAGCCTCATGAGCACTAACTGATATCTCGAGTTGTCTCAAGAACCTCTTCAGCCACATGGTCTCCTAGACAGCAACCGAACAAGTAATGTACTCAGCTTCCATAGTGGATAGATTTGTGCAATTCTGTTTCTTACTGCACCAAGAGATAGCTCCACCTCCAAAGATGAACACATATCCTGAAGTGGATTTATGTTCGCCTCTATCTCCAGCCCAATCAGATTCACAAAAACCATTTAATCTCAAGTCCCCTCCTTGATAACATAGGGCAAGATTAGCAGTACCACGAAGATAGTAAAAAATCCTCTTTACTACTTTCCAATAAGCAAGCCCTGGGTTGCTTTGGTACCGGCCGACCAAGCCTACTACAAAGCTAATATCAGGGCATGTACACAACATAATGTACATCAAACTTCCACAGCACTCGCATAGGAAATCATTCTCATCTTTTCTCTCTCCTCATCGATTCTAGGGCACTGATCAATACTCAAAGTACATCTCTTATCTATTGGGGTATCAACGGGTCACGAATAGTGCATTCAAAATTGTTCCAAGATTTTTTGAATATAAGTTTCTTAAGACAAACCAAGAAACTTCTTAGCATGATT
Organism: Calamus simplicifolius; assembly: GCA_900491605.1. Lineage (NCBI taxonomy): Eukaryota > Viridiplantae > Streptophyta > Magnoliopsida > Arecales > Arecaceae > Calamus > Calamus simplicifolius. The sequence continues at coordinate 625,188 of UESW01004391.1, forward strand.
CCTTAGAATCCTTACTCCTAGCACAAAATTTGCTCACCCATATCCTTCATATCAAAGACATAGGATATCCACTCTTTAGCGGCATTGATCACTCCTATAGAACTCTCAGCTATTAGGATATCAACCACATATAGTGCTAAAATCAGAATCCCATCGTTTCATTTTTAATGTATACACAGTGGTCTTCCTCAATCATGGTTAAGCCAATCGATGTAATAGCTTCATGAAATTTGAAGTACCACTGGCTGGATGATTGCTTGAGACCATATATGGATCTTTTAAGGCGACACACTTTTCTCTCATTTTCTTTAGCCACAAAGCTAAAAGGTTGATCCATGTAGATTTTTTCATCTAGGCCTCCATTAAGAAACGATGTTTAACATCCATCTGATGTAGCTCCAAATCTAACTGAGCTACTATAGCTAAGAACAAGCGAATGAAGGAAAATCTCACCATAAAAGAAAATGTCTCCTCATAGTCTACACCCTCCATCTGGGTATAGCCCTTCACCACAAGTCGAGCCTTGTACTTATCGATTGACCCATCAGCCTTATGCTTTATCTTTAGGACCCACTTATTTCTATAGATTTGCATCCAGACGGTAAGTCTATCAGGTCCCACATATGGTTCCTGTCCATAGACTCCATCTTCCATAGCAGCTAGCCACTTTTTATGCACTGATGAATCAAGTGCCTCATGAACAGAGACTGGCTCATCTGGATCCAACGGAGCGCAGAGAAACACATTCCCTTCAAACTCAAAGTATCGTCGTGGAACTATTCTACGTGTACTTCTTCATAACAATGGATCTAGACTTTGAGAACTACTCCCTGAAGTTACATTAACCCTCATGGTGAGCTCCACTGGCCTCAGCCTGTGCGCTCCCACTGTTTGGTGCGCCACTCCCACTGGACCCAGCACTCCTACTATCTGTGGTAATTTTTGGAACAGGCCATAATGCCCCTCCCTCGCCAGAGATAGTAGGAAGGTCCTCCTGTAACTCCTACAGGGTTAGGTCCTTCTTGATCTCACCAATGCTTGGGAATTCATTCTCTATAAATTTCATATCTTGAACTCCATTTCAGTCAATCCTCCATCAGGATGTTCACCATACATCACGTAACCCTTAGAATTCTAAGGGTACCTATGAACACCTTTTTGTTGGCCTTAGGACCTAGCTTTTTCAACCTATGGAAGGTGTTGTGAACATATCCTGCTGAACCCCATGGATGTAAATAATCTACATAAGGTCTCACACATATCATAACTCATATGGTGTAGAGGATACTGATTTACTGGGTATGCGGTTAAGGATGTAGGCAGCAGTCAAAAGTGTATCACTTCATAAACTAATCGAAAGATTTGCCTCTGCCATCATTGACCTAACCATATCCAGTAAAGTTCTGTTTCGACGCTCTACACCATTTTGCTGCGGCATCCCAAGAATGGTGAAATGCTTGCATATCCCTTTCTCCTCACAAAGCTTCTAAAATTGATCGGATAAATATTCGCGACCTCTATCAGTTCGAAGAGACTTCAAAGCCTTCTCCTTTTGTTTTTTCACCTCAGCTAAGAAGCGGCGAAAATAATCCAACACTTCATAGTGTTGAAAGATTGGGTACACATACCCAAATCGCGAATAATCATCGATGAATGTGAGAAATAAGATGCGCCATGGCATGCTCTGACACCCATGGGTCCACAGATGTCTGAGTATACTAGCTCTAATGGCTGAAAGGCCCTAGAAGCCCTACCAAAAGGCTTTCTTGATGCCTTTTCTGCCAAACAAGACTCACACAGGGAGGCTTATTTTGCTGAGGGAGCCCAATAGCCCTTCTCTAGCCATCCGTGCCATCCTATCTTGGCCCACATGATAAGTCTGGCATGCCATAGTGAAGAATTATTACATGCAGGAAAAGAAACACAAGCATATGAAGAGTAAGAGTCAGATATTCTTACATCAAGTCTGAAAAACCCATACCATAAATAGCCACGAAAGGATAGCACACCATCCAGATATACAGATGTACGATCACTAGAAAAATAAAAGGTATAACCAAGAGCTAACAGGGCAAGTACAGAGCATAGATTACATCAGATAGTTGGGACGCACAAAACATCATATAGGAGCAATACATGTCCTTCTCGCAACCTAATGCGATATGCTCTTACACTCAACACCTGCTCATGCAGACCATTCCCAAGAACAACATATTGGGTGTCTGCAAAAATCTGATGAAAATCCATAAAACCAGCTCGATCTCAAACTGTGTTTTTTCGCTCCCGTGTCTACAATCCAATCTGGAAGAGTGTCAGCAACTAATGCATATGAACAAACATGGAGAGAACTTAATGTAGAATATACCTTCTTTGGTTATGTGCATTCACGAGCAAGTGGCCTTTCATACCATAGTTGTAGCATTTGATCTTTGCCACATTCTTCTTGCCCTTTGGTTGGCCTTTCTTAGGCTTAGCTACCTTTTTTTTCTTAAAACTCTGTGAACCCTTCTTGCCACTGGATTTACTCCTTCTACCTCTGAAACCCAAAGCTCCAGAGTGAGCCACATAGGTAGAGGAATGGAAAGTCTCTATGCGCTCAGCCTTCAGCTCGAGATGACGAGATATGACCTTAAAAGTCTTGATGTGCTCACTATGAGTCACCAAGAGCTTCATCTGACTCCACTGAAGATCAGGCAGTGAACAAATCAGTGCAAGGACCTTCTGTTCCTCAGTGAGATCAACCCCAACTTCCCTTAGATCCCTAATCATGTCGCTCATCATGCGAGATGTTGAGACATTGAATGATTGATATCTTTGACATGTTACGTAAATTTGAGGTTCAAGGCCCACAGCCTTGTTGCTGAGGTCTGACAAACCGAATCTTGAGCTGGTTTCACATATTCTGGCAGTTGAAAATTTCTCAAAATCTTCAATCAGGTCATTGTGCATATAGCTTAATATAGTGAAGCATGCACAACGATCCTTCTTTACCCATTTTTCATAGATAGACTTCTGTTCAGAGGTACCAGGTTCTGGTGGTGTCAAACTGTGTGTTAGGGTTTCCAAGACTTCTTGCTCATTGAGTATGTATTGGATCTTTCGGTGCCACGTATTATAATTTTATCCATCTAGTTTTTACCTCTATCGAGGCCAGCTACACCAGATCGAGAGGCCATCACTACATTTGGTCAAACAAAATATGGACATCATGCACACAATCAGTGTATATCTCTATTTGAAAATATAATCAGATTCCAAATGTTCCTACTTATAAATGAGATCAATCAGTGTATTGGAGCCTCGGAGGGTAAACACTATGTATTTCGACGCTCGTGTTCCACGAGGACGGCTTCGTTTTAGCCCAAGGAGAACAGGGGTCTCTATTTCAACCGCTATTGGTAACAATCAAACACCACCTTCATGTACTTCATGTTATACTCAACCAACACCATATTTGCCATCCGTGGCTAAAACATTTGCATATCGTCAAAGCATGACATTCTACACATGAGGTGTAATGAAGATCTCAAGTCAAAGGATCACTTGCATCACCGTCATCAGAGATCAATCATCGACACTATATAGAATATCCATATGGGATCTCTCTGTGGGTCATCAATGCATCGTTATAATAACTAGCATCCACACACCTATCCAAGTATCTCCATACTTCAGCTTGCGAGATCAGCTGCTCACCACAAGGTGAAGATATGCAATGTGTGCTAGTCTCAACGGTGTTTAATAGTGCTCATCCTGTCTATGCATCGACTAGAAAAATTTAAAGAATTGATTCATAATGTATAATTTTGAATCTTATAATTTGTAATCTCTATTATAAATTTCATATGCATAGTTCAAATTCTTTTGGGTTTTATCTCAAGATAAAATATATCTAAATATATTTATAAAAAATATCTAGATAGATAAAAAAAACTAATAAATTTGATTTGTATTCATAAAGAAAGTATGTAATCTGATTGGATGTAGGATACACACTACAATAAGTTGGTTAGAGAAGGCATGTAATCTTGCAAAAAGTTGATGTATGGATTTAGGTTAGCTTTGTTACATACTGGAATGAAGTGGACGCTACAGAACTCGGTTATCGGTCTTAATTAATATCAACATCTGACATTTTTTGTTTGCACTTCCGAGTTATAAAAAAAATTGCCCAAGAACTGCAATTAAGTCGATTTGCGAATCCGTAATCATGCATCTAGTTTTATTTTGCTATCCCTTGCCACTTCCAGGGATTCAAGTGCTTCTATTCGGACCTTTATTTTGTTATCAGTATACCAGTTTCGTAAACGATGATTTCGGTCTGCTCGGAGATCTGGATTTCCATTTAATTACAAGGGGTGGAAGTACGGTGCTTGACGTTGGGAATTTGGGATATCTGATCACCATTTTTTTATATACTTTTTTTTAAAAAAATCTGGCCGGCATGTGGAATTATTATTGTGATCTGTTGGGAGGTCTATACCAGCGCAATTATTATTGAGCTGGATCCATACCAGCGCAAGACGCCCGCCGACACGTGAGCATCGCAAACTTTTCTCATGCTAAGACGCACGTTTCTTTTTCGTTTCCCATTATTGTTTCGTTTGCCTGCTGGCTACCCAACAATTAAGCTATAATTGATAGCTTTAAATATATTATAGTATTTATTTAGAGGATAGTCGAAGGGATAAGTATTTTTTTAAAATTATAATTCTATCATCGAGGAATAACTTTAGATAGTATTTAAAATAGAGGATAAAAGGGGATATCGAAGATATCCAAGGGATATCCCCTCTTATTCCCAAAAGCCATAACTATAAGGGATAGCAGAGAATAAAGTTAACCAAAGGAATAATCCATGATTAACCATGGTTAATCATGGGATATCCCCTTAATTTATTCCCTAGAAAATATAGAAATAACTGGTTATCCCTTCAAATAAGAGTAAAAAAAGGTTATCCTATGGATTTACCTTTTTACATTTGATATGATCAATGGGATAGTCAAGGGATATCCCTAGGGATAGCCAGGAATAAACTCTATCTCATACACTTATCCATGGATAATATTTTTCCTATCAAACACTACCTTAGTTATTTATGGGTTCTCTAGGGAATAAGTTCAGGGGATAACCTATGGTTAAACATGGGTTATCCCTCTGGTTAAACTTTTTCAGCACTATCCCATGTAGCTATAGCATTTGGGGATAAGGTAGTGTTTGATATGGGGGATAAGGAAGGATATCCCCTGGATATCCCTCCTTATTCCCAAATGTTATAGCTAAAAGGGATAGGTCTGAAAAAAATTTAACTAGAGGGGATAATCCATGGTTAACCATGGGTTATCCCTTGAACTTATTCCCTAGGGAACACAGGAACAACTAAGGTTATCCCTTGATGGCAAACTTGTAATTTTAAAAAAATGCTTATTCCCTCAGCTATCCTTTGGATAAATGTTATCCCGTACATTTATCCATTGATAGCTTTTGGACTATCAAACACTACCTAAGGTACCAAAAGACCAAACTCAATACGTAACGATTTCTCAAATAAAAAAAAAAAAAAAAAAACTTGCTTAAACTCTTGGATCAAATTTGTATGTAACCAGAAATTTGGCACTAGTATTCAACAGGCGTATGATTATCATTATTAAAATTTTATTCACATTTCTATGAATAATTCATCATATCATCACAATATTATCCATACTTGTTCAAGAATAAAATATGTTCATCCAAATTTGCATTTGATTAAGTATAATATAATTTTGTAGGGATTATTTAGAATGTTATGGTGTAAATGTTGTTGAACGGTGCTTGAGATTCGATCATCGCATTTTCAAGGTTTATAGAAGTTTTATTCCATGGAGGTAGCAGTTGAGTTGCCATCAATGAATTCATGAGCAGGGAGTCGCACCGACTGAGGATTTTTCCTCTTATCTCACCACGTGCGCTGATTCAAGAACAGCCGTCAATGTTATTATGTTAATGGAATAGAATTTATGGTTAGCAAAACTTTAGAGCCAGTTTTCTGAAGTTTATTAATATAAATATAAAAATAAAATTTTATGTTTGAATTTAATATTTTATCGAATAAAATTTTATGTTTACTTGTAGAAAATGCTTTCCATTTTTCATTTCCGATTCTTTTCTTAGTTTTCGGTTATTTTAAAAAAAGTTTTTAAAAAAACATATTCATTTTATTAAAATAAAAATTTATTTATTTATTAAAAAAAAGGGGTTTTCAAGGGTATGATGAAGAGAGATGGCAGTAAAAATTAATGGCATAGATATTTTTATTTTTAATAATGAATATTTTTTTATATTAAAAAAAAAAAAACTAAAGGTGAAACATGGAAAACATTTCCTGGAACAGGCATAGGTGATAGAAGAAGCAACCTCTTCATTTGAAAAAGAATAGAAACAAGCTAAGTCTTCAATGCACCTTGTCAATTGTCATTCCATTTTCTTTTGCTTAATATAATTAAAAATAAAAAATATAATTAAATAATTTATATTATTATTTGACATCACTTTATTTTTTTAATCTATTTTTAAAAATAAAAAAATAAAATGAATAAGATTTTATTTTTTAAAATATAAATATATTTGATATAATTAATTATTTTTAAAAATATAAATACGATGATGACGGTGAATGCAATGACCACGGTGATAAGGGTAATAGATATAGTAATTGCATGATTTTTTCCTTCTTCTTGTTTTTTTTTCCCGCTTTTAAAATCGTTATAACAATTTTGTTTCGTAATTACCGCGTCATGCTGATGCTTCCGAGAAACCAACCTCCGATGCTTGCATACGAAAGGGCGCACGTGAATGATGGGACAAGGCGGCCATTTTTCTAGGCAAGAAACGGTCCACCCTTTGGCCCGTTGCCCTCGTACGCAAGCCCACCACCTAAAAAATATATAATTCCATCATTTTGTATATATTCGAATAGATAATAAATAAAATAATTATTTTATACAATATATTTCTATGAGTTGCACTATATATATAATAAAAAATAATAATTACAATCAGAATGTAACTTTATTATGATAAGAAAAAAAAGGTTTAGAAAAATGAACGATAAAAGGGTTAAGGGGGCTTCTCACCGCCCAATTGATTCTCCGTTATCTCTTTGGTAGCCAACGAATGACCTGTCAAAAGGTCGTGGAAGGTTCAAACAAAGAATCTTTATCCCTGGGCTTTGACATGCATTAATACATATTTAATTATTTTTTAAAATTTATATATAAATATATATTTTTTAAATATGTATTATATTTTTTTTATAAATACAGTATTTATATTTATTTAATTTTTTTTGAAATTTATAGATAATATATTTTTTGAATAAATGACGTAATTACAATTGAAGTATCGTATTTTTTTTTTTTTGCTTTCTAAATAAATATCTTAATTTTATAATTATAATGTCGTAAGTTTAAAATTAAATATCTTAATTTTTTATTTAAAATATTATAAAATTATTTTAATATTTTTTAATGTGGATCATTTTCAGTTGTCGGATGCGTGATGTACACTACAATGTCTCTTCCTTTAGGCAACATTTTAATTAAGACGCCCGAACAACTCTCACGTTTCAATCGGAGAATGATGGAAGGGCCTGAGAAGAGAGGTGGCGGCCATGAATATCAGCTGAAGTTTCTTCTCCTCTTCTGCTCCTCCTTCTTCCTTAACGTCTTCTTCTTCTCCTACCACTTCCTCCCCTACCGTCCTCACCTCAACTGGTCTCGCACCGCCGCCGCTGAGGCCGAGCTCGTCGCTGCCATCTCCTGCTCCGGCCACGGCCGCGCCTACCTCGACGGCATCCTCGTCGACGGCCTTCCTTCCTGCGAGTGCAACACGTGCTATGCCGGCTCTGACTGCTCCCAGCTCTTGTCGGATTGCTCCGCCGACAGCGACAGGTGAGCGAGGGCTGATTAAAGAAAGTTTTGGCAAGGCTGTTTCGTTTCTTCTTCGTTCTTATTTAATTAGTCTATCGGCCGGCCTAAAATTAACTAAAAAGATTTAAATGGCAACGAATAACTCCAGTTGCGCACTCAAGCATCGTTCAGAGAAAGAGTTCTAGGACTATATATGTTCTTGTGAAATCGCTAGCTATATATACCGTGACATCCATATGGATCGAATTAATACTTGAAACTAAAACCACGGTTTAATTAAAAATCATGGTGTAACTATTACTATATATGGCATCGCTCGTGGTATTAAGTATTTTCATAGACATAAGTTTTCGTATTTCCCAATTTCTTCTTGTCTTCAAACTAAACGCAGTCAACGGGATTATAAGAATGATATCATGTCATATGTGGAGTGTATGAATTTTCCCGCATGCATATGAGTGGTGTCCAACTGAGATGAAATTTACGTGTCCCCTTGTTTCTCCGCTTTTGTTCAATCCAAACAAAATCTTTCAAAATGCTTGATTTTTTTTATGCCATATTTATAGGCTCTAGGTCATATTCAGATTATTAGCTTTATTCCTTACTTAGGATGATGAATGATTCATATAGTTAAAATCTTATCAGATTATCATTAATTTAATTTTTTTTACATTTTATCTTTTAAATTTACTTTGAAAAAAATATTTTGAAAGTCAAACGATCGAAGCCGTTCATCTTGATGATAGGTAATGAGCATATTTGGGCTAGATACGCAAATAGCTTGGTTCTGCAAAGATATAGAAATAGTTCGATTCAGTTGATGTACAATGACAGCTCGATATTGTCAAGGTTTATTGGTATTATTTATTTTTTGAACGCGATAATAATGGATTAGAAGTCGAAGGTGGTCCTACTCTTTTCGTGGTGCGCAAAAATGTTAATGTAATAACGATTTTATCCTGCATCAGTATAAGCCGGGGCAAGTTTTGGCTTTCGTTCCACCTGGCCGGCCGAATCCTAAGAAACTATTCATCAGTTCATGTAAATAAAAAGAAAATTAAAAAAACAAAAGTGTTTGCTGATGGGAACTGTAAAGTGGTTCGATTCAATCGATGAATCATAGATGATGTTTCGTTGCGTTGCAGCGGGGATCCATTGTTTCTGGAGCCTTATTGGCGGCAGCATGCAGCGAGTAGTGCTGTGGTGTTCTCGGGATGGCACCGGATGGGCTACCGTGCCACGGGGGATTACTACATCTCCGTGGAGCTCGAGAAGCGCATCCGCCTCCTCCACAAGGCCGTGGGGAATGCCGTCGCTGAGGGCAAGTTCATCGTCTTCGGAGGGGGATCTACTCAGCTGCTCGATGCTCTGGTCTACGCTCTCTCTCCGGACAATGCCTCCACTCCTGCCTCCGTCGTTGCAACCGCTCCTTACTATGCGGTCAGTACCCTCAGTATATAATATAACTTCTAAATCACTTGGATATCGTTTCATTCGATTACGACCACCTACCTAGCTATTAGCATAATATGCCTGGATTTTAAATTAGTTACTGATGTAATCCATCAAATTAATAGTGGCTTGCTCCGTTTCACGGTTCTTTATTGATGACCAGAAAGAAAATTTAAAGCCCCATTCAAGCTTTCAGCTACGGATTCTAGATAGATACTCACTCTCTGAGGGAATCAGTACTGATCTTTTGTCGCGCGTCCATGTTCGTGCGCAGTTATATAAGATGCAGGCCGAACTTTTCGATAGCAGGGAGTATGAATGGAAAGGAGTTACATCCAAATGGGCAAATGCATCAGTGTCATCGATGGCCAACTTCATTGAATTCGTCACTTCACCAAACAACCCCGATGGGCGCCTGCAACGTCCAGTTCTTGGAGGTTCATCGGTCATCTACGACCATGCTTATTATTGGCCTCATTTCACTGCAATTCCGGCACCAGCAGATGGGGATGTCATGATCTTTACCGACTCAAAGCTCTCTGGCCATGCCAGCAGTAGGTTCGGGTACGTCTGCCGTTATATGCGTTATTAAATGCTGTATTAATTTATAAATGATCCATCATTCCTCAGACCTTCTTTTAATTTTATTATTATTATTTTTTTAAACTCGAATGAAGGTGGGCGTTGATAAAGGACAAGGGAGTGTATCAAAAAGCCACGCGATACATGCAAATAAATACCATGGGTGTTTCTCGGGATACTCAGCTCAGAGTCCTGAAGCTCATCAAAGTGATGTTGGCAGAGATGAGAGGAGAGGGAGGCATCTTTGAATTTGGCTATAAAACAACCGCGGAAAGGTGGAGCAAATTATCTAAGGTCGTCTCATCCTCCAACCGCTTCTCCTTGCAGCAACTCTCTCCTCAATACTGCACCTACTTCAAAAAGATCAGAGGCCCTTCGCCAGGTGAAGTCCATACTCCATACCATCAATGCTCAATCAAGAAGGATGCATGTAATGTGAATTCTCCGGTATCTAATACTCTCGATCATTGAAATGGGCAGCTTATGCTTGGCTGAAGTGTGAGATGGAAGAAGATGTGGACTGCTCTGCTGTCCTCAGGGCAGCAGGCATCATTTCCCGGTCTGGTACGGTTTTTGAAGATGGTAGCCGTTACACACGCCTGAGCCTCATCAAGACGCAGGATGATTTCGATTTGCTGTTGCAACGGATGGAGGCTCTCGTCTCCAAGGAGGGCGTTGCTTCTTTCTGAACTCGAAGTAATTAAGTAAGAGCAGTGATGATGATCAACAGCATGTTGATTTTAATATATAAAGCAGTGCATCAACCATTACCAAAAAAATAAAAATAAAAAATCAACGGCACGTTGATTATAAAGCTAGATGATGAATAATGAAAAAGATGAAAACCATTGAATGTAAAGAATGAAAGCACGAACTTCTTCTGTAGCTGTACGTATTATTAGCTCATATTTCATGGTGGGCTCTGCTTTTGCTGCACTTTTGGTAGTTATCAAGAATTTGGTCCACTATTGTTTTCGAAAGAGCCTGCTATGGTGCCAATATGTTCCTTGTAAATTTGGCATATCTAAATTCTTGATATTGAAGTTGATATAATTGGTATTCTGTTGTAATGGTGATTATGCAACAGAAATATTAGTATTTGTACGTCAAATTTTAGATTTCGTTTGTCCAATATAATTCTTGAAATTTGAATTTCCTTGTCAATCAAAAGTATTTTCTTTTCTTGTAACAATCATATGATTAAATAATAGATTTGTTTTCTTGTTACAATCTCTTATTTTTCACTGTAATGGTTTGCAAGGCTGTTCTAACGGGTAGCCGCCCCTGTTTTATTGTCAAATAAACTTGGTTTGTTTATTATTTATTTATTTTTTTTCTATAACGTATGATATAAAGTGTTCGGTGGGTGTCCTTTTTTTTTTTTTTCTTTTTAATATTAAGTGTAAGAATTTCAGGACCACACTTTTGAATTTTAGAGTAACAAATAATAATTAAAATTTTATGACAAATAATATTAAGTGTAGGAGACGTAGTGTATTAATTAATATAAACTCCCAATATGGTACCACTTTTAAATCTTAGACCCAATGGCGGCGAGCTGGACTTCCTCGGAAAGAAAAGCGCTTTCGGACGCAATCGCTGGGAGAAAAATAGCGAGACCACGAGGCGGGAGCAAGCGAGAAGGAAGGCGCTTTCGGACGCAATCGATGGGAGAAAAATAGCGAGACCGCGAGGCCAGAGCCAGCGAAAAAGCATCCCACCCCGGCCCGGCTGCTTCTCGCTTTGGAATCCGGTCAGAGAGTGCAGGCTGACACGGCCACTTTCAAGCCGGAAGAGGAAGAGAAAAAGGCAGCGAATGTTGAGGGATGTGGGTGACCTTATTAAGGTTTTATTTGCCCCTGCCATGAACAGTTTGCTAACGGATCTAAGCAAATTATCTTCAAGATATAATAAATTCATAAATTCAATAAATAGCAATTTTATTAAATTTCAGAACAATAATAATTGATATTAGATTTAGAGGCCTTTTTTTAGCTAATTTATGTTCGTTCAGAATAACTTTTTCAAGTGAAAAAATATTTTTCACTAACCAAACGTATCTCTTTAATAAAATAACTATCATTAACAGATAAATTTTAAATCTAACCTTTGTACCATTGCCATTTGAACAACGGTTAAGATAAAAGAGGTCTTGAAGGAGGTTTCTGATTGGAACCGCAAATCTCATGATTTATCCATTGGGTCAAATCATTATCTTTTACTATCAAGATATATTACAACCTCATGACTTATCCATTGAGCCAAGTCATTATCTTTTACTATTGAAGATATATTACAATCTCTTTAACAATCCCGATATATTACAATCTCTTCAACAATCACCCACTAGATTGTAATATTTTTTCAAATCTATTGATATACTCATACCTACAAGAAGGTATCTTTCAATTTAAACCTTCAATTAGGTACTATAATTCAAAGTACTCACAAGACAAAGGTGTGCTAAGCATTAAACCACGTCTTTATATTAGTACCAAAAATATATCACATATGAGCTATCTCAATTTAAATATATGTTCCTTACATGTTAGCACTATTACGACCATCTGCTCTATCTTGGCTTCATGAGCATTTACAAGAGTAAACCAAGCTCTTGTCAGAAACGACACAATTTCTTATGCTCACTTAGGTAAAGTTTTTTATATGTTTTAGCTACTTAAAACTCAAACTTCATTAAGAGACTATACTCATCCTCAATATGTAGCTATTTACACTGAACATCCTAGAAGGGACAAATTTAAATTTCAGTACAACACCAATCACTTATCAGTAACTTATTATTACCCATTAAACTTTGTAATAGCGGTAAAACTATTACAAAGTTGGGTTACCATCACCGATGATTCTTTTCAAAGAAAGGTTCAGTCCCATTCCACTAGATGTATCATTGACTAGGTCCTTTGCTAGACCTTTTATCAATGAATCAGCTAGGTTCTTATTTGTCCTAATATAAACAACATTAATATCACCATTTGTTATTAATTACTTCACATATTCATGTCTCAAGCTAATATGTCTAGACTTTCCATTATACACCTTGTTATAAGCTCTAGACAAAGTAGCTTCACTAATGCAGTACAAAAAAAATTGATGGCATTGGTTGTGGCCACAACTTTATATCAAACAATAAGTTTCTAAGCCATTCTACTTCTTTGCCTGTCGCAGCCAGTGTTATAAACTCAAACTCCATTGTCGAGTGAGTTATACAAGTCTGTTTCTTGGATGCTCAAGATACAGCTCCTCCACCTATAGTGAATATCCATCCAGAAGTAGATTTATTATCACTTGCACTAGTTATCCAACTAGCATCAGAGTATCCTTCTAGTACTGCTGAAAAATCATTGTAAAACATACCCAGATTAATAGTTCTTTTGAGATAACCAAGTATCCTCTCAATTTCCTTCTAGTGCTGTACACTAGGATTACTTGTATATCTAGACATTTTGCATACAGCAAATGCTAAATCTACCCTTGTACAATGCATTGCATGCATCAAACTTTCAATTGTACTTGCATATTCAAGCTGTGCAATTGCTCTGCCAGAATTTTCTAGTAATTTAATACTAGAGTCATATAGGGTATTTGCTTCTTTAATTTTTAAATAATTGAATCTAAGAAGCACATTCTCAATATAATGAGATTGACACAATGCTTAACTCCTACTATGTTTCTTAACTTTGATACCCAAAATAGTATCTACCTCATCAGATCTTTCATCTTAAACTGTAAAGTTAGATACTTCTTAGTATCATTTACACCATGCATGTTTGTTCCAAAGATAAGCAAGTTGTCAATATATAATCAAATAATTACACCAAAATCATCCGTAAACTTAGAATAAACACATTTATCAGCATTATTGTATTTGAATCTATATGACAAGATGATAGAGTCAAACTTCTCATGCCATTGTTTTGGTGCTTGCTTTAAACGATAAAGAGACTTGACTAACTTGCAAACTTTTCTTTCATTTTCAGGTAGAACAAAACCCTCATGTTGTTCCCTATAAATCTCCTCATCAAGATCACAATTAAAAAAAATGATTTTCACATCCATTTGATGCACATACAAATGATATTGATGCAATAGCCATTAGCACTCTTATGGATGTTAGTCTAGCCATTGGAGTATACGTATCAAAATAGTCTATATCACGTTTTTGTTTGAAACCTTTGGCTAGCCTTAAAAGTTTTCATAGACTCATCCGTATTATACTTTCTTCTAAATACTTACTTGTTACTTATAGGTTTCGATCCTTTAGGAAGATCAACTAAGATCCATGTCTGATTTGACATAATTGAGTCAATTTCATTATTTACAGCCTCTATCTAAAAGGAAGCATCTTTAGATGACATGGCCTCATTAAATGTATTTGGATCTTCTTCTATGTTAAGCAACAATGGTATTTTATTAAGTACATTATTTCTGTCTCCTTCAACCAAATATACTAAAGCTTGAGAAGAAATAAAATCAGGGGCTAGAAATTTTTCTCTTATTTCACGTTGACTTCTCCTTGGTTCAAATTGTAATTCAGATTCTTTTCTTTTATCACTAGTGGAGGGACGATGAGTTAAGTCACATGGTTGATCAGAGAAGGACTCTAATTTAGTAGCAAAAATATTACTAAATTTGTTTTCAATAAATTCAACATCTCTTGATTCTACAATGACATTAGAATCTATATTCAACAACCTATATGCCTTGGAATTTTCTGCATATTCCATGAATACATTTTTAATTCCTCTTGGCCCCAACTTTGAAGATTTAGGATCTTGTACTCTATAAAAGGCTAAACAGCCCCACACCCTTAAATACTTCAAATTAAGTTGTCTATTTTTCTATACTTCGTATGGGTATATGTATTTTCATAGAAGGAATTTTATTATGAACATGACATGCATTAAGAATGCTTCTCCCCACAAATTATTGGGCAATGTAGCATTAGGCAACATAGAATTTATCATATCTGTAAAGTCCTATTTTTTCTTTCAGCCAAACTATTTGCTGAGGAGTTAAAGGAGCATATCTTTGGTGAATAATTCCATACTCTTTACAAAAAGCATCAAACTCGTTAAAAAATATTCATCACCTCTATCACTTCAAACCATTTTGATTTTCTTTTTTTTTTAGTTCTCAACTTCAGCCTTGAAAGGCTTAAACTTATCAAAAGCTTCATTTTTTGTTCTTAGTAAATACACATGTAAATATAGAATAATCATCAATAAAAGTGATAAAGTATCTTTTTCCTTTCTACTCAACACCATTGTATTCACAATATCAGAATGAATCAAGTCCAATATTTGTGTATTTCTTTCTGCTTTAGGAAAAGATTTCTTAGTCATCTTTGCTTGAATACATATTTCACATTTTTCATGACTAATATTACTACAAGAAATTAAATCATGTTTGGACATATATTTCGAAGATCTAAAATTCAAATGCGCTAAACAAGCATGCCAAATATCAAAGGAGTCAACAATATATGCAGAATTTATCACTTTATTAATATCAAGACTGAGTTTGAACATTCCATCACTTGAGTACCCTTTCCCAACAAAGGACCCGCCTTTGGTCAAAATACAATTATCTGACTCGAGTACAACTTTCGGACCATCCTTACACAACAAACCAATAGATAGTAGATTCTTTCTAATTTCAGGAACATGAAATACATTTTTCAAGACTAATTTCTTTCTAGATGTAAATTGTGGTTCAACATTTCCTTTCCCAACGACTTTGGCTGCATTATTATTTGCCCATGAAAACCATTTGACCATTTTTTTCTTCTACATATAAAAAGAATAATGCCTTTTCATTACAAACATGAATGGTGGCACCAGAATCGAGCCATCAATCAAAAGATTTGGTTACAGCTGTCATGTTCAATTCTATGATCATGCCAATTTGCACCTCCGAAATCATAGCACATATTTCTTCAGTTTGTTGCTTTTCAACCACATAGGCTTTGTTGGGATTGTGAAATTGTTCTCGTCCTTTCTCTTCTTGAATCTGCAATCTACTTGTCTGTGGCCTCTCTTTCTACAATGGTAACAATTGTCATTAAACTTGTCATTAGACTTATTCCGGCCATCTCCAAATTTCTTTTCGAACTTCTTGTCTTTTTTTACTTTGAAGTTTTTCTGGAATTTGCTCACTACAGCGACATTAACTTTGAAAGAATCTTGAGAATTATTTTTTGGATCACGAGATCTTGTCTCTTCTTCAATTCTCAAATGTTTTTGTAATTCTTCAAGAGTTATGTCGGCCCTTGTATGAAGGTGTTTCTTTTTGTAACTATTCCAACTTTGGGGTAATTTAGCAATAATTGCCCCAACTTGAAACGATTTAGAAATCTCAACTTTCAACTCACGAAGTTATGTGACCAGAACTTGCAACTCATGGATTTGATCCAAAACAGACTTGGTATCAATCATAGTAAATTCGAGATATTTCAAAATTAGAAATTTATCCGCACCTTTCTTCTCAATTTTGTACTTGTATTCAAGTGCATTCCAGATTTTCTTAGGAGACTGCATCAAACTATAGAGATCATATAGTCTGTCCAAAAGAGTGTTCAGAATATGATCCTAGCACATCACTTCATCTTCTTGCCTCTTCTTCCTTTCCACCTTTAGTGTATCAGAATCGTCATCATTCGGTTCAGGAATTGAAGGAAGACTCGGGTTTAGGATATAAGCAATCTTCAAAATAATAATAAGGAAAAACAATTTTTCCTTCCAATGAGTAAAATTTGTCCTGTCGAAACGATCGAGTTTGAGATCAGGATTCAGAAATGATGCCATGGATTTTCCCGCCTCCATCGCAAAATAAAACCTTAAAGATTGTTGAGGGATGTGGGTAAAAACAAAATATCTGGGTTTAAGGCGTAATGATTACTATCCTTGAGGTTTTATTTGCCCTCACTACGAACAGTTTGCTAACGGATTTAGGCAAATTACCTCCAAGATACAACAAACCTATGAATTCAATAAGTAGCAATCTTATTAAATTTCAGAACAACAACAACTGATATCAGATTTAAAGATCTCTTTATAGTTAATTCATATTCATTCAGAATAACTTTTTCAAGTGAAAAGGTATCGAACGTATCTGTTTAATAAAATAACTATCATTAATAGATAAATTTTAAATTTAGCCATTGTATCATTGCTGTTTGAACAATGATTAAAATAAAAGAAGCCTTGAAGGAGGTTTTTGATTGGAATCGTAAATCTCATGATTTATTCATCGAGCTAAGTCATTATTTTTTACTATTCAAGATATATTACAATTTCATGGCTAAATCAAATCATTATATTTTACTATTTAAGATATATTATAATTTTTTTAATAATTTCGATATATTACAATCTCTTCAACAGGGAATATGCAATGCAACTTTTCTCCAAGGACCGATGAACAAAGACTACGCGGCTCCACCTCCGCTTGCCAACTCACGATCAACCATGTTAGTGGGGTGAGTCCTGTCAACCAGGCTTACAGAAACTATCAAATCAGAGGCTAAAGAAACATTGACTAGCCCAGGAGATTTTTATTTACAAGAAATTTTTCGGATCGAATGTCGTGCATGAGTACATGCAATCGTACTATAAAAAATAATTTTATTTTTTATACAGTTTTTATGCATGCACGGTCAATTAATACGTACTTCTATATTGTATATGTATAAAAATTATTATTTTTTATTTACAACTATCTATTCGCTAATCTATTGAAAATTTTAATATTTTTAATATACAATAACATAGGTCTAACTTTAAGACCTGATGCTAACCCTCATCTTGAATAAAAAAATCAAAATACGTGTTGACATATTGAACATTGGATGGATGGGTAGAAGCAATAAATAGACCGGCATGGCTACTTTTTTTTTTTTTTCAAAAAAAAAAAAACTTTACAACAATTCTAATCTTACGCTTACTCCAAAAAAAAAAAAACTTTACAACAATTCTAATCTTACGCTTACTCCATTGGGTAAAATCTCCATTACTTATCCAACAAGCAAGGTCCAGACAAGCTCTGGCTAAGTCTTATATACTGTTATACACTTGAAAATAAGCTATTGTCGGCCACCTCTCGTGGACTTGGATGTTATGATCATGTCTTTTTCATACTCTTGCTCTTGATTTAGGCCATGGAGGTGACCTTAAGCGATGACATCTCTCCCTCCTCCCTCACCCTAGCTTGGTTGGTCCTCCACCTCCCATGACTACAGTATGCTTGTCCTGTTTAATTTGTCTTTTGGCTCCCTCCTCTCATTGCCCCTAGCAAACCTGCCAGCCTCGACACTGATAACTTCTTTGCCCACCCTGAGCGCGACCCTAATATCATGTCCTTTCCCAATGCCTCCACTGTTGACTTCATTACATGATTAGGTTCCGTTTTGGTAAAAGGCATATAAAACTTAAAATGAAGTCAATATAATTTCTTTGACAAAGGGTCTTGGCCGATAGATAAACAGGTATCGAGCATAAATTTGGACTGCAAGATCAATTTTATACAATACATATTGATCGGATCAAGTTCAATTAGAGTTATAAATGTTAAATTTAAAAAAATAAAAGTAAATTTTAAAAGTAAAAATAAATTTATTTCTTCATCCTTGCAATATATCAATGCATATTTATATATGAAATAAATCAGTAGTGTATGAGTGGCTGATTATATTCAGTAGAAAATGAAAAACTCAAAATAAGAATGAGTTAAAAGTCAGGCCTGGGAGGCGGTTTCAACCACAGCCCTAAAGGAGAACCGGCCCGCTTCTCGTGCGAAGAACTTTGGACCTCAACCCTCCTCCAAGGTACAACCCGAGAGCCTGAACTCCTACGTTCGCCGGCGGCACGATAACGTCAATCAGCTATCTTCAACATAATTCGAAGAAACAAAAAACTGAAATGTAGAAATAAAAAACTTGTTGTGGTTCTACCTTAAAATTTTTAACCTTTGAAACCCTATTTATAGATTTTTTTTTTTAAAATGGTCAAAACATTTTTTTTCAATTGCTAGGGAATTTATTTATTTATTTTATTTAAAACAGCCGAACGTTCAGCCGTTTTGTTTTCAAACGGCCGAACGTTTGAGCAAACATTTTTTTACGTTTTTTTTTTTTAATAACGTTGGCGTGGAAACGGCCGAACGTTAACAATCCCCCAAAAAAAATAAAATAAAATAAAGGAATAATAACTAAATAAATTAAATTCAATAAGCAATTTCAAAACTTTAAAATTTACTGTGCTTAGTGCAAGTACCTTCTAGGTTTGAACTTGCATTTAGTATAAAATACACACAGTATGAAGATGAGCTGATCATAATGCGGGTTAGCGCTATCTAGGCCATGCGCTTGCCTTGATTTTCATAAGAGTTACTAGGGATTCGCCCCGGTCCCATAGTCACGGCCTCACGACTACTCTCACTAAGGTAATCCTCCAAGGGTATGTGCAACGGAATCATACCTTGCTGAATTTACAGCCTTGGATCTATTAAGAGCTATGCTCAACCTAACCGTCACAATAAAGCACCACACCATAGGGATGGGATGGAGACAGATTCCTAAAGCGGTGCTTCCAGATATCACCTCAGAGATCGTTTCCCTTTGAACCTTAACCATGGGGTTGCCATGACGGTAGGGGTCCACTCTGGTGACTAATATATGGGCTTAAGCTCCATCCCCCTCGATGTCTCAAACACCGCAGCCTTCGAAAGGCCTTTGGTCAAAAGATCTGCCAAATTATGTTTAGATCTTACAAACTGCAGTGATATTGATTCTTTCATTTTATTTCTTATAGATTTATACCTGATCAGGATATGATTATTCATCTTTTTATTGGATGTCTGTTGATTTAACAGATCAATCAGAGCTCTACAATCACAATTTAAACAAATTCGAGAAATATTTGGTGAAAGAATATCTATATCATTTATTAAGTCTTTCAGCCATTGTGCTTCAGTGCAAGTAGTGTCAAGAGCTGTTAGCTCAGACTCTAGAGTACTTCTAGTGATTATAGTTTGTTTACATGAGCCCCAAGATACTGCAGCTCCTCCTAAAAGGAAGAGATACCCAGTGGTGGACTTAACATCGAATTTATCTGTTACCCAATTAGCATCACTATATCCCTCAATCACTTCAGGATAACCAGAATACACTAGAGAATAATTTATGGTTCCTTTAAGATATCTAAAATTCTTTCTAGGGCTTTCCAATGTTCTTTACTAGGATTGCTAGTATATCTACTCAATCTGCCTACTGCATAAGCTATGTCTGGACAAGTTCTATTTGAAATATACAATAGGGATCCTATTCTTTGAGAATATCCTAATTGATTAATAGGTTCTCCTAAATTTTTAATTAAATGAGAGTTATGATCATAGGGAGTAGAAATAGGATTTAAATCATAATATTCAAACTTTTGAAGCATTTTCTTTATTGAGTGTGCCAGACTTATTGCTATTCCATTATCTATTCTGTTAAGTTTTATTCCTAGAATCACATCGGCTTCTCCTAGGTCTTTCATATCAAACTTACTTGATAAGTAGCTTTTAGTTTCTTGAATTAATTTCAATGATGTTCCTAAGAGTAATATATCATCTACATATAAGCATAGTATTATAAAATCAGTGTCATATCTTTTATAGTATACACATTTATCACATTCATTTATTTTAAAGCTATTTTTTAAAATAATTTCATCAAACTTAATGTGCCACTGTCTAGGAGCTTGTTTTAAACTATAAAGAGATTTGATTAATTTATATACTTATATTCTTGTCCTTTTACTTCAAATCCTTGAGGTTGATTTATGTAAATTTCTTCTTCCAATTCTCCATTTAAAAATGCAGTTTTTACGTCCATTTGATGAATTATTAATTTATGGATTGAGGCTAAGGCAATTAGAATTCTCAGGGTTGTTATTCTTGCTACAGGAGCATAAGTATCAAAATAATCTATGTCCTTCTTTTGATTAAATCCCTTTACTACTAACCTAGCTTTATATCTTTCTATTGATCCATTCGGTCTTAATTTTCTTTTAAAAATCCATTTTGTTCCTATCGGTTTGTTTCCAGGAGGTAAATCAATTAAAATCCACGTTTTATTTTCTATGATTGATTTAATTTCACTATCTATAGCTTCTTTCCAATATGATGATTCTGATGATGTCATTGCCTCATCGTATGTGGAAGGATCACCTTCTATTAAGAATGTAAAAAAATCTTCACCAAAATCTTTTTCAATTCTTTTCCTTTTGCTTCTTCTTAGTTCTGGTTCAATTTCTAGTTCTGGTTCTATGGCTTTAGAGGATGATGGTTCAAATTCCAGAGGTCTAGATATTTTAGTCTTGAATGGCATTATATCTTCAAAGAAAGAGGCATCTCTAGCTTCTATGATTGTGTTATCAGATATGTTATTAATCTCTGATTTAATTACTAAAAATCTGAAGGCATTGCTATTTTGGGCATAGCCTATAAATACAGCATCTAAGGTTTTGGATCCTAGTTTTCTCTTTTGGGTTCAGGAATATTAACCTTAGCTAGACACCCCACACTTTGAGAAAGTCAAGGTTAGGTGTTCTTCCTTTCCAAAGTTCATAGGGAGTCTTACCACTATCCTTAGTAGGTATTCTATTTAGGATGAAACAAGAAGTCAAAAGAGCTTCCCTCCACAAGTTCTCAGGTAAGCCAGAACTAATAAGCATAGAATTTACCATGTCTATAAGGGTACGGTTCTTACGCTCAGCTACACCGTTGGACTGTGGAGAGTAGGGAGCAGTCAGTTGATGAATTATCCCATGTTCTTGACAAAATTGAGCAAATTCATTCGAGGTATACTCCCCTCCTCTATCAGATCTAAGAATTTTAATTTTCCTTTCTTGTTGATTTTCTACCTCACTCTTATAAATTTTAAATTTATTGAAGGTTTCATCTTTAGATTTAATTAGATAACAGTAACAATATCTAGAAAAATCATCTATGAAGGTCACTAAGTACCTATTGCCACCACGAGTTGCAGTCTTAGTTGAGTCACAAACATCACTATGTATTACTCCAAAATTGATGAATTTCTTTTTACTGATTTGAATGGCTTTCTTGGTTGTTTAGATTCAGCACATATTTCACATTTAGACATATCTAGATTCGATTTAGGAATTAGTTTTAAATTCATCATATGTTCAACCTTTCTTAGGTGTACATGACCCAACCTGGTATGCCACTGATTTTGATTAGATTTATTCACAAGATAAGATTGATTCTCAACTTTACTAATAAAATGATTTATTACATTCAATTTAAATAAGCCTTCACTTACATATCCTTTTCCTATGAAGGCATTATTCTTAGTTATTACAACTTTATTACAATCAAGAACAATTTTGTATCCTCTCTGAACTAGCTGAGATCCACTGACAAGGTTCTTCCTAAGATCAGGAACATAAAGCACATCCGTCAAGGTGAGAACTTTTCCCGATGACATTTTCAGGTTCACTCGACCTTGTCCTTCGACCCTGGCGGCTGTGTTGTTCCCTAGAGTCACACTTCCTCTACTTGAGTCCTGAAAAGTAGTGAACCAGGAGCGATCAACACAAATATTAACATTAGCTCCTGAATCCAACCACCAGTCAAGGTTGGAATAAGCAAGATTTAATTCAGGGTTCAAGTTTACTAACCTAAGGATGGAATCATCTTGTCCTTCAACTACGTGAGCTTGGGGTCCAGAGGAAGCAGAAGGTTTGTGAAAGGGCTCCCTTTTCCGATAAAAGCAGTCTCTAGCAAGATGATTTGTCCTCCCACACACGAAACAGAATCTTTTACTTGGACCTTGGGTTGGCTGGCTAGGTCTAGTATTGTGTGTTTTAAAGGTTTCACCCTTGGGTTTGAACTTGTTTGTTTTAGGATGGTAGGGTTGGTTCGATTGTTTTTGGAGGTTCGATCGAAATTTAGGCTTTGACCTTCGTTTAGAATTATTGTTGGTTTGGTGTTTTTCGGTTAGATTGGCTTGGACACTTGGAGTTTTATTTTGAAGGGTTTTAGACCTATGTTGGTCTTCTATCCTGATTGAGTTTAGAAGTTGAGCCAAGGTTAGCTCTTCTTGTTTTTGAAGCTGACTTTTGACAAAGCCATTCCAAGAAGGAGGCATTTTATCTAAGAGGCTAGAAACTTTAAAACCTTCAGAAAATTTGCCTTCATTGGCTTGAAGTTTCCTAAGGTATTCTTGGAATTTATGAATTTGGTCATTGATAGGCATGTCATCTACCATATTGAATCTGAGGAATGATGCGGTATTAAATCGTTCTACTCCAGCATCATCAAGTCCATATTCAGACTCAAGGTTATCCCATAATTCCTTTGAATTTTTAGCCGATAGATAAATGTCATAGAGAGAGTTGGACAGGGCACTAAGGATTCTACCTTTACATAGATAATCCTCTTCAGGGGTAGTGGTTGACATTGTGCTAGAGGAACTGGTAGATGATTTGTCAATCACTGACCAAAGACCTAAGGTAGTTAGCCAAAATTTCATTTGGCTTTGCCACCTCCTAAAATGGGATCCATCAAATTTTTATGATCTAAGACTAACGATATCATCCCTAAGGGTTGCCATATGTTCCAAATTAGATTCAGAGAGGATGATCTGAAAAATGAAAATGATTTGTTACAAAGTTGTTTGAATAATTCAAACATTTTTTTTTTTTACAATAAGAGAACAAGATATTTTGCTACAAGTGAAAGAAATTAAATATATATTAAATATGCAATGTAAATAAATTATAATTAATTTGCAAACGGTTCTTCTTTAGATTGTTAAATTTTAAAAAATAAAAGTAAATTTTAAAAGTAAAAATAAATTTATTTCTTCATCCTTGCAATATATCAATGCATATTTATATATGAAATAAATCAGTAGTGTGTGAGTGGCTGATTATATTCAGTAGAAAATGAAAAACTCAAAATAAGAATGAGTTAAAAGTCAGGCCTGGGAGGCGGTTTCAATCACAGCCCTAAAGGAGAACCGGCCCGCTTCTCGTGCGAAGAACTTTGGATCTCAACCCTCCTCCAAGGTACAACCCAAGAGCCTGAACTCCTATGTTCGCCGGCGGTACGATCTCAACGAACGTCAATCAGCTATCTTCAACACAATTCGAAGAAACAAAAAACTGAAATGTAGAAACAAAAAACTTGTTGTGGTTCTACCTTAAAATTTTAACCTTTGAAACCCTATTTATAGATTTTTTTTTTAAAACGATCAAAACATTTTTTTTCAATTGCTAGGAATTTATTTATTTATTTTATTTAAAACAGCCGAACATTCGACCGTTTTATTTTCAAACGGTCAAACGTTTGAGCAAACATTTTTTTACGTTTTTTTTTTTAAATAACGTTGGCATGGAAACGGCCGAACGTTAACAATAAAATCCAAATCGTATTCGAAATATAGCACAGGTCCAGAATTTGAACCTCGTCTAGTCCAACGAGTACTAAAGAATAGGCCAAGATAGGTTTAGCTTAATAAGGTCGGTTTGGATCGTGAGCCAGTTTGACCTATTTGTAACCATAGGAACAATTTTACTCTAACACTCAGAATAATCTTAAAGCTCATGACGTCTAGATATGACGAGTCATGAAGAAATAATCTTAAAGCTCATGAGACTGAGGTTTCCTTAAACCCTTGAGAAAGAAGGAAAATATATATAATTTCAAGCTCAAGGCCATGAGTCTCTTATTATAAATTTACAGATAATTGTTGTGACACAAGAAGAATGGTAGTAGGATATTAAATCATCATCGTCATCATAAAAAATATGATGGACATTCACCCTTACGTGGAGGATGTTTTCCTCGTAGGAGGTTCTGCTTCTGTTGTAAATCGATCTGTTGCCCTTTATTTATTTAGGAAGTGCATCCAACTCGATGCGAAAAGAACCAGCGGGTTCGTTCGGATTTTTATATGAAGCAATTATTTTGAGACGACACCAGAATCCATTCTAATTGTTTTAAGTGATCCTACCACACAGAACACTAGTGCTCGTATACAACTATAACCATGGAGTATTGATTGATTCACTGTAACGTTGTCCAACCAAAGAGCAAGGCGTGGCCACGAAGCCATTTCATTTCAATCGGATCAAACAATACGGAACTCGGATACCCGTTGCTGAGAGAGAGAATCAGGCACAACTCTTCTTTTTTTTCTTCTTTTCTTTTTCTGCTTGATTTGCAGAAGTATATCAAAAGATTTTGTGGACTTGAATATAGCAATCAAATTAAAGCAACGTTAACGTCCGTCAGCCTAAATAAATCTAATCACAAATTTGAAAAAGATCGTGATTGATGCAAAAGCTGCAGCCCCTTCCTCATAACTTTACAGGATATAAAATCTTGGAGACATGAATGGAACCTCACAAACAGTTAAATAAGCATTAACGTTGTGACTTGTGAGAAAATACTCTCATTTTTCCCATCCAAATGCAACTCCATCAGCGTAAGAAAGACAACAATATATATATTTTACAGAACCAACTATGATAACTACTAATAAAATTCCAATCAGAACAACGACAGCAATATATATTTTACAGCACCAGCTATGATAACTACGAATAAAATTCCATGCAGAACATAACTTTTATGCAGGTTTAGCAGCGGTTCTCCGCAAGTAAGATATCAGCGTCTAAATCGAGCCTAATGGAAACAGGGATATAGAGCCTAAAATTGAAAATCCAAACGCCGACGACAATGAGTAAAAAAAAAAGAAAAGAAAAAAAATATTAGGTATTCCTAATATTTATCAAAAGGTGCCGTACAAGATGGTACAAATTGCTCGATAAGGCATCATATTTCAAGCATTTATATGGTCACAAATGAGAGAGCGAGGATAGCTTAGCAAAATTTATCATACCCATATGCATCATATACGTTGGTTTCCTGCCAATCCACCTACACTAACCAATAGCCATATTGAGCAGGAGGTATGTTCTAAATATGAGTACTGCCTCAGCAACCATCCAACCATGGTATGATAAATACACTTGTTCCATCTAAATAGGAAAATGACGATTAACACAAGTCTCTATTTTCCATACAATGTGCAGATAAAATATGACGGTGACATAACCCATGTGCACAATGACTGCTGATAACATGCACAATGTTGCATGGATATAATATGAAAAATCAAATTAGGAAATGCATCCAGATGTCTGACTTGGCAAAAGAAGAAGAGAGACACAAAAAAAAAGGTTATATTTCAATATCTGTACCCTTGATCAATCTCTAAAAGAAAAGAAAACAAAAGATCACTTTCAACATTATTATAGTGGGTTGAACTCAATATTGGAAGAGTCCAATCATCCATCTATCTGTAAAAATTGGAGGGGCAAAAAAAAAAAAAAAGAAGGAGAAGAAAACTATGCGTCCAAGTATCTGACACATCTGATTTGGATGCTCATCCATCCATTCTTGGAGCAGGACATGAGTATCCGTGCATCACAGCATTAAACATGACCTAGGTGAAAAACAGCATCATATAGCATTGCCTTAACCACCACAATACCTTGAAACTATGTATCCTCAATTCAAATAATGAAAAGTCCCTACAGCTGACACAGTTTCATCATCCAATAACCTTAGTTGTCATCATCATCTCAGGCAGCCCCATTAACATTACTACCCATGGTCATCATCCATCTAGTATCCACTTATCTATAAATCAAGCATAATTATGTCCATGTAACTGCAACAATACTACTTCCAGTAAAACAGGGTAAGAGTATATCCTGATACATGCAAGGGTTTACATACGCACCTATCAGATCATCAGATTGAACTACAAAAAATTTCCATTGAACTATCAATTTCAAGAATATATGCTGCTATTAAATTTTGTTGTTTTTTCCTCTTTTTTGTTCGCACAAAACCTATATTTTTTCAAGACTAAAGGAAAATTATTAAGGATTCAACAGAGCTAAAAATATTTAAAGAGATTCTTGACATCGTTAGTTCCATTCTACCTTTACAACTTCTTCCTCAAAGATCTTTTCTTTAAGTGTATCCCTAACCGATGATTTGTTCTTAGTCACTGGGAACCATGCATACAATAGCTTTTGATATCCATTTTTCATTTGCAAATGATACTACTAATTCTTTAAAAAAATAAAAAACAACACGAACCAATACCTAATAACAAAGACAAGTCAAAATGTTCGTTCACTGGAAAGAGCTAGCAACATCCTCCCATTATATAAAACTATGCTGCATACCTAATCTCACTATATGAAAACATGTTAAACTGCAATAAATTTAACACATTTCCACTAGCCACCAACTACTTAGCCTTCCGCATCACCACTCTCTGACACTTCATACCTGCCTTACGCTTGAATACATCTTATACCTAACCTGATCTATATATGATTTAAATGCCGTGCCACATTCCATGGACAAGTTTTGACAACATTGGTTCAAAGATACAAGTATAAATTGTGCAATCCAAACCAAACCAACCTGTGACCTTTGAGACTTCAGCTGTTCAGTAGGTGAACTGTTGTCTCCCATGCTGCTCTACGACCACCATATGCCCTACAAACTGTGCCCCGGATACAAACTGTCATACTCCTAACCTGCTATTGAGTTTCAGCATAGGTCATCAAAGAATGGGTAAGGAGATCTAACACCAATTGCCACCCCTCCCGGCCACCACTGGCCCAAGACAATTCTAATGATTAGTGCCAGGAATGGCCGCAAGGATTCCTGGCACCCTCTAAAGTTTTTTTTTTTTTCCCTGCATGTAGATTATTACATCAAAGCAATAAAATGATTTCCAGTTCTAATTTACTCCTTGTCTTCTCCTGTCTGGATATGCGTTACAACTTTTTTGTTTTTTTCCCACAATATATTCTTTCTTCGTTTGGTTTGCATTGTTTCATCTGGATCATCTTTTTTTAGTCCGTGATTTTGTGGTCTTCCGTGAGGGTTTTTGCTTTTCTCTACTATACTATACGTAGTTTTGGATTGGGAAAATGCTTAATTGCAGTCTACGAAACATAAGCAAGCCATGGTTTTCTCCACAAATACCGCCACACCAAACCATCAAACAAACCGTCGAGACCATATAGCATAAACAATAACACATATGACCAAGTTGAGTACATATAGCTTTAGATTATGTAACCAAGAGATCCCAATCGAACACCTCGATCGAACCAAACTGTACAAACCCCAGCGACAAATGCAATCAAATAGAGAGAGAGGACCTAAGCACTTATTTTCAAGAAACATCATCATAAATTTTCCAGGGACATACCGATGTTCCACGGCTGGCTGCTCTACCTTCAGATCTTCTCGAACTTGTCGGCCTTCACGAGCGGGTTCGCCTTGGCAATCGCATCCTGCCCAGCTCCCCTGTATCAAAGGGGCAGCTGTGCTTATCGGAGTATCGGTGAAGCGAGCAGAATACCTCCCCACAACGGCACTTGAACCCCATCAACCCGACCTTCTTATTGCAGAAGCTGCACCGATTCGAGGGCTTCTTCGCCGGAGCTTCTCCCGATGGAGCCCCTTCCTCAGTAAAGTTCCCAGCTTTGGTCTCCCCTTCGCCTCCAGCGGGCTTCTCATCGACTTTCTTCGCCTCCGCCGGCGGCGGAACCACTGCCGTCTTGGACTTGCTCAAGAAGTAGTCTTTATAGCATTTGGAGCAGAGATTATTGGTCGCAGGACTTCCGAAGAAGCCGCAGTTGTTGGCGCAGAGACTTGGGATGTTGGGGGTTTGGAACTCGGTCTCCTCGGCCTCCCTCTTCTTGCTCTCCTGGTCCATCTCTAGCGAGGAAACCCTAGCTCAGGGGCGATCAATCGGTGCTCTCCAAACCAATCCCTGCCGACGAATCGATCATCAGAATCTAATCCTAACCGATTCGAATCAAACTACCGGCCGCCGGAGCCGATCATCGAGACCTCGATCGAATCGAGAATCCTCGTTCTCAACAGGTCGAAATCAACAAAGAGCGATTGAAGCCCTAACTGATCAGGATCGATCGGGATCGCCCCAGAGACGTCGGGAAACCCGAGTGCTAGAGAGAGAGAGAGAGAGCGAGATTTAACCGGCTCTTATCGTGAGATTCCTTTAAATATATACCATTTTTTCCCCCCTCTTGGGAGGAAAGGCTTTGGGATCGGACGGTTGATGATGGATGGAGGATTGATATCGGACGGCGAGGATTCAAGAGACGGGATGACGCTCCGGATTACGTCTTCTCGGGGGGTTACGGTCACCTGCCCGTTGCCCGGGGAGAGGGCGCAAGCGGCTGTGCGGTGGTTGGAGACGGCACACAACGGCACCAGAAAGTAATGGACACAGTCAGTGCGCGTCACCGTAGTGACTATAAGGAATCATTCACCCACCGCCTACTTTTTTTTTTTTTTTTTCCTCCACATACGATTCAAGAAAGCATACATAATTTTTCAGAAGGATACACGCATAAAAAAGACACATTTCAGAAGGCGTATATGCAAAAGATTCTCTCTCAATCCTTCAATCCAAAGCAAAAGCAAGGATGTTCAAATCCTCCAACTCCCATTGTTCTTTTCTTTACCCCCTTTCTCTGTATCTACCTTTGCGTACCGCCAGAGTATTGCAGACCACTGAGTACATGGTGAACATATGAAGCAATGCAAAATCAGGATCTCCACACGGAAATAGTCGAGACGCAATCCCCCATTGCCTTTTATTGAAGAATTTGTTACAAAGAGAGTGCAAAAAAGAAAGAAATAAAATGACAAAGCTTTCTCCATGACACACAACTGACATCATCAGCTAACCTCAACATTTCCTATGGTTAGTTAACACTTTCCTCCTCCATTTTGATCATAGGCAGATGATGGCTTGTGTAGATAGAGTGAAGTAAAATGTAGTATAGATGAGATTCTAAGATTATGCAACCCAACTGCACCCGGGTTCCTTCCTCAGTTCCTTCTTCCTTATCAAATCGAAGAGCTTTCTTGATTCCTCGATCTTATCCATTCTACCATAAATATTTGCTAGTGCTAAATAGCTCCTGGCATCATAAGGCTCCAATATCTGAAGCTCTTTTGCTGCAATTCTTCCCATATTAGTGTCACCATGGATCAGACATGCATTGAGAAGAGCATGCCATGCAACTGAGTTGGCTGCAAAAGGCATGCTGCTAAGCAGACTATGAGCTTCTTTTAGCCTACCAGCTCTTCCAAGCACATCAACAACACAAATATAATGATCCAAGTTTGGGTCAATGCTATATCTCTTCCTCATGGAGTGGAAATAATCCAAGCCTTCATCAACTAGATCTCCATTGCTGCAGCAAGTCAATATAGCAATAAACGTATTGTTATTGAAATCCTTCGAACTTAATGCTTCCTCTGCTATCTTCAATGCTCTTTTACTATGTCCATTTTGCCCAAGACCTTGTATTACTGAATTCCATGAGACCACATCTTCTTTGGCATCTCATCGAACACCTGCTCCAATTCCTCGGCCAATCCACAACTCGCGTACATTGCGATCAAGGAGTTGCAAACAAAGGTGTTAGCCCCATAAAGACCATTTTTCACTGTGACTGCATGTATTTGCCTTCCAAATTCGAGCATTGTTAAGGCGGCGCAGGCACTTAAGATGATCGAGTACGTTGATGAGTTGGGCTTCGTGCTTGTTCCCAATCTTAACAAGAGAAAGAGCCTGAGAGCTTCTTCTCCTCGACGGCTTTCCAGTAACCCCGACATCACTATGTTCCATGAAAGCGTATCCTTTTCTTTCATAGAGTAAAAGATCTCAAGAGCTCGGTCGATCAACAAGTGATGGGTGTATGCATCCATCATAGTATTCCATGATCCCAAATCCTTCCACCGCATTTCTATCAAAAATCTTTTCCGCATCCACCAGGCCGCCCAATTTGGCATGCACATCAATCAAACAGTTCTGAACAAAGATGGAACCCTCGCATTCTTCGTCCAAAAGCTTTACTATCAAAGACCGTATTTGCCTGACCGCCGCAAGTGATCGGATGCAACCGCAGCACCTGAGCAGAGAACTGAAGGTGTGTGAATTGGGTAATATTTTGAGCTTGAAGACATCACCATAAAGGCCAGAGAAAAGCTTTAGAGCCTCAAGAGGTTCGTTGTTTTGCGCGTAACAAGATATCATTGCGGTCCACGAGAACACGTTCTGGACCGGAGATGGAATGGAATCGAAGAGTCGGCGTGCTTTCGAGACCAAGCCGGACCTCGAGAGGCCGGTGATCATCGATGTGTAAGATGTTGGGTTCCTTTGGGGCATTTCATCGAACAATTGGAGGGCGGAGTCCACGTTGCCGAGTCCACGAGCACCGAGAGCATGGCGTTCCAACAAACTTGGTTCTTTTGGGGGATTTTCTCGAACATCTCGGCGGCTTTGTCCACTTCTCCGCTCCTTCCGCACTCCGTGATCATCTTCGTCTGGGATACTGTGAGTTTCGGCGTGGCGTTTGGTTTGGAGACGAAGGTGAAGACGTTTGCGAGCTTGCGCACGCCGAGCGAGCGGGAGGCCATGCCGCCTTCCTTATTTAGGCACAATTGTAAACGTAACGATTTTATCTCTGATAACAGAGGTACACCCATTGAAAGGCTTGAAAAAATCACCGAATAAGTGTGTAATCTCAGCTTAGATGGATTCTTCTTCTTTATTTGGATAAATAGTTTGTTAATAAAATTAAATATAAAAATACTTATCAAATGCTGTGAAATTTATCATAAAGTATATAGACTTGACTTAAATACTTATGCTTCTCTTATATAAGATAACGATTGATTCTTGTTAACTTTTTAAGATAGAAAGGACTAATTATTTATATGTATATATAATATTTTCATTAAACATCAAATTAATGACTTTAATTTCATTTAATACCAAAACTGTTTAATGTTAATGGCTTAAACTTTCGGACCATTAATAATCTTTGGCGCATACTCAAAGAAAATAATGGGTTGCCTTTCGTATACTAGACGACTCTTCAATCTAATATTAACATTCGATATTAATATTTAATAGTGGTGCAAAATTAAATTTCATAATGTCATTCTTTCATCATGATTGGCGATCATACGTATCTAAATTTCATACTCCTTTTCACTATATTAGCAACTTATCACGTTAGGTCACATAATTATATATAAATAACTTAATGTCCACTTAATTATCTTAAAGACAATAATTTTCTTGTTCAAAATAGTAAGTGTATACAAGCATAAGAAACAAGAAATAATAAATAAAACCAGAAACATATCATATTAATGAGCTCAAAAGTGTCACAACATTATCATAATCAATCTTCAATTCTAACATCATCATAATTAATCTTTAATTCATAACATCATCATAATCAATCTTTAATATAACCAAGACTCATTCTATGTACATGTTCTTCAAATGTTTTTGATTGTAAACCTTTAGTTAAAGGATCTGCAATCATAAGATTCCATTCTAATATGTTCAATGCACACTCTTTGTTTCTGGACCTCCTCCTTGATAGTAAAGTACTTTAATTCAATATGTTTAGTACTACTGGAATATTTATCATTTTTGAAGAAGAAAACTGCTGCGAAATTATCATAATAAATTTGCAGCGGCTTGGTAATGGTGTCGACAACCCCAAGTCCTGAAATAAATTTCCATAGCCATAATGCGTGAATTGTAGCTTCATAACATGCTACAAACTCTGCTTCTATAGTGGATGAGGCAATGATAGATTGTTTGACACTTTTCCATGAAATTGCTCTTCTCCCAACAGAAACACATAGCTAAAAGTTGACTTTCTACTGTCAACACAACAGCAAAATCTGAATCTGAATATCCAATCACTTCCAATTGATCAGACCTTCTAAATATGAGCATATAATCCTTAGTTCCTTGAATGTATCTCATTACTTTCTTTGCAGCTTTCCAATGATCAATACCAGGGTTACTCTGATATCGGCCCAACATCCCAACCGCGAAGCTGATATCTGGTCTTGTGCAAGTTTGCAAATACATCAAGCTACCCACAACAGAACATATGGAATTGATTCCATTTGCTTACGTTCCACATTATTCTTTGGACATTGTATAAGACTAAATTTATCCCCTTTTGTATTGGAACAATACCTGCTGAACAGTTGTTCATATTAAATTTTCAAGAATTTTCTCGATGTAAGTTTTCTTAGACAACCCTGACAATCCATGTGATCGCTTTCTGAATATGGAAATTTCTATTGCATAAGATGCCTCACCCATATCTTTCATCTCAAAATTCTTAGAGAGAAAATTTTTAGTTTCATACAAGATACCTAAATCATTAGCAACAAACAAAATATCATCAACATATAGAACCAAAAATATAAACTTACTTCCATAAATCTTTCGGTAAATGCACTTTCATGAAAACCAAAAGATAATAGTATCATTGAACTTAATATATCATTATCTGAAAGCTTGTTTAAGTCCATATATTGATTTCTTAAGTTTATACACCGACACCATATGATCCTTTCCTTCCATGGAAAAACCTTCAGGTTGATCCATATAAATTTTTCCTCTATATCCCTATTAAAAATGTTGTTTTCACATCCATTTGATGTAACTCTAAATCATATTGAGCTACCAAAGCCATAATCTTTCTTAATGAATCCTTCTTTGAAACTGGTGAAAATGTCTTTTTATAATCAATGCCATCCTTCTGAGTATAACCCTTGGCAACAAGTCTAGCTTTAAAACGTTTGATATTGTCATTCAAGTCATGTTTAGTTTTAAAAACCCATTTACATCCAACTCGTTTAGAACCTTCGATATGGCAATTCGACAAGATTCCAGACATTGTTTTCAGCCATTGATTTTAATTCATCTTTCATAGCATTAATCCATTTATCAGACTTATCACTGTTAATGGCTTGTGAAAATGAAACAGGATCTTCATAAATGCACAATCAAAATCTGACTCTTGCAAATAAACAAATAATCATCTGAAATAGCTGATTTTGTATCCTACGGGTTTACTTAAAGCTATTTCATATATTCAATTTTGTCAGCTATTGGTAGGTTAGGCTCTTCATGAGGTACTTTTTCATTCAAACATTGTTCATTGTTATTTTATTTTTGTAATTCTGGAACAATGTATGGAATGATTGTATATTCATAAACATTTATGGGTAATGAAACATTAACCTTACTTCATTGATATCCACTATTTGTTTGTCAGCACTCCCACTAGCTTCACCATTCTCAATGAATTTAGCATTGTCTGTCTCAATAATTCTAGAACTATGGTTTGGACAATAAAACCTGTACCCTTTAGATTTCTCTGGATAACCTATAAAGTAACCACTGACAGTTCGAGAATCCAATTTCTTTTCATGTGGATTATATACTCGTGCTTCTACTGGACAACCCCAAACATGCAGTGTCTTAAACTAGGTTTCCTTCTAGTCCATAACTCAAATGGAGTTTTAGAAACTGCCTTACTAGGAATCCTATCCACAAAGATTTTGGTAATGAGAAATTACTAATATACTCCTAACCATATCCATTAATATTCTATTTCACCTTTCTGCCACACTTTTGTTGAGGTATGCCCGACATAGTATACTATGAACAAATGTCATGTCTTTCGAGAAATTTTGCAAATGGACCTGGATTTTTTCCTGATTCATTATACTTTCCATAATACTCACCACCTCTATCAGATCTTACTATTTTCACTTTTCTATCTAGTTATCTTTCAACCTCTTTAGTAAATACCTGAGAGCATTTACAGCTTGAGATTTTTCTTTAAGAAATAGACATCCATAATGTGAAAAATCATCTATAAATATGATAAAGAACTTTTATCCATCAAAAGATGGAGTATCAAAAGGTCCACATATATCAGTGTGTATAATTTCAAGAAGCTGAGTACTTCTTGTAGCTCCTTTCTTGTTATGTTTGGTTTGCTTTTCCTTAACGCAGTCCACACATAAACCAAGATCAGTAAAATCTAGATTTGGTAGAATCTCATTCTTTACTAATCTTTGTAGTCTTTCTTTAGATACATGACCCAAACGTTTATGCCACAAGAAAGCAGAGTTGTCATTTGTCATACTATGCTTAATTCCAATATTTTGATGAACACACATCAGGGATGCAGAAAATTTATCATCAAGTTTCAATTTATATAATTTATCCATAAGAATTTCAGAACCACGATAAATCCCTATGCCTTCAATTGGGGCCTTCTCTCGGTTTCCCATGAACAAAAAGTTTTCATTTGGGTTTATGCTCTGGATTGTAAGGAATCCCTGCATTAGATTAGAAGCATGAGTAGTGGTACTAGAATCCAACCACCAAGTGTTAAAAGGAACTTCAGATAAGTTTGATTTATAAATTGGAGAAGCATAATGAAAGATACCTTCCTTTTTGAACCAAGCTTTTGTTTCAGATAATCTTTTGATGATGTCCTTCCTTCTTACAAAAGTGATATTTATCTTTCTTTCTTTCCTTCTTATTATTATCAGCAACCTGTGATACTTTAGTGGGTGCTTTCTTCTTGAATTTCTTGGATTTTGGTTTGATAACTTTACCAGCTCCTTGACCCACTAGGTTTATTGAATGATCCCTCTTGTGCTTTTATTCTTCTTTCTCTTGAGTAAGGTTACTGGCCAATTCATTAACATCTTATTTATCTTTAATAGTGTTATGTTAATTTGAAAAGGCCCATACTCTTGAGGTAATGAGTTCATAATGAATTGTACCAGAAAGGAATCATCCACACCATGCCCAGGGTTAAGTCTTGCTACAATATTAGTCATATCAAGGACATGTTGCTGCATACTTCGCAACCCATCATATTTCATGGTCGTGAGTTCAGCCATCAGTGTCCCTACAAGTGACTTATCAGTGGAACAAAAGCGCTCTTCCACAAGCTTAAGATATTCTTTAGCTGTTACACTTTCTGAAAGAGTAGACTTATATTGTTGGCAATTGTCATTCGCATGAAACTTAGACATAATCTATTAGATCTGTCTCATGCTTTATGGTTTAACTTCTCTGCCTCACTGATCGTATCAGTAATGTCAGTAGACTTTTCTTCTAATAGTGCCAAGTCAAGATCCAAGACACCTAAATGAAATTGACTTGCTCATGCCATTCAGAGAAGTTTAAGCCATTAAAGATAGTAACAACAGAAGCATGTTAATGTAGAGAAACAACTGCAAAAACATAAATACTCAAATTTAGATAATTAAACACAAAATATATTGTAGATTTTCTTTGGGTAAATGCAACAATATATATCATAATTAGAATGCTATTTAAACTTTAAAGAAATTAATAAATCTTATCATATATATATATATATATAGTATCTTTGGATATCCATATTATATTTGATAAGAAAATATTAGATTTTCTCCTTTGGGTTTGTTAGTTATAGAATATTAATCCACCTCTAGGCTAATTCTTAATTTCTATAAAATTTCATAAATTATATGACTGAATATAAACTAGTTTGGCCACTTTGGTGACTAACTAACTAATTTAATCTTGATGTCATATTATTAAAATTTTATAAATTATATGACTGAATATAAATTAGTTTGGCCACTTTGGTGACTAACTAACTAATTTAATCTTGATGTCATATTATTAATTTTATAAATTATATGACTGAATATAAATTAGTTTGTCCACTTTGGTGATTAACTAACTAATTTAATCTTAATGTCATATAACTAAACAATAATACTAATATTATTAAAAAAATTATAAATTATATGACTGAATATAAATTAGTTTGGCCACTTTGGTGACTAACTAACTAATTTAATCTTAATGTCATATAACTAAACAA
The DNA here is from genome assembly GCA_900491605.1 of Calamus simplicifolius. Taxonomy (NCBI): domain Eukaryota; kingdom Viridiplantae; phylum Streptophyta; class Magnoliopsida; order Arecales; family Arecaceae; genus Calamus; species Calamus simplicifolius. Next base: position 662,024 of record UESW01004391.1, read on the forward strand.
TAATACTAATATTATTAAAATCTAACATTCAATTTTGACAATGACAAAATATAGTTAACATTACTACATGCATTAGCCAACGTCAACCATCATAAATTATCAATATGTTTCAATCTATAAATATCAGTTTTGTATACATACTAGTATAACACAATGATCTTATCGATGCATGCCATTAATTCATAACACGATCAGTCGGGTTTTCCTGGCGATGGACCTCTTCATGAAATAGATTAATGGCCAATAATACAACCAATCATAACTTAAAAGATTAAATATTCATCGTCAGTTCATTTTGATTAAAAATTAATCAATCATAATATACGAACAAATTATTTATTTTAGAACCTTGGCTCTGATACCACTTGTTAGTAATATAGGATCTTCAATAAATAATTTGTTACATAAAATTAAATATAAAAATACTTATCTGATACGGAATTCATCATATTTTGACAGTCTTTTCTGCAAATAACTAGTTTTCTCTCTTAACCTTATTCCTTTCATAACATGGATTCTTGTTAACTTTTTAAATAGAGAGAGGACTAATTATTTTATATATATAACATTGAATCAAACACCACTTTAATTTTATTTAATACCAAAATTAACGGCTTAATATTAATTGGTTAAACTTTGGGACCATTAACATCCGATTTGGAAGTCCTTCGTCTTCTGTATACACAGAAGAAAATAATGGATGGCTCTTTCCCTTTCGCATACGAGAAAAGAGAGATTCTTCACCTTCATAACAATAAAGGATATAACGTAAAGATTAATCTAACGTTCCATACTTTCATTTTAAAAGTCTATCATCTAAACAACTTCCAAAATCCCTCACGAGAATTATATATATATATATATATATATATATATATATATATATATATATATATATATATATATATTTTAAGATCAAATGAAGCCGACCTTAGCGAGAAATATAAATTTTAAATTAGTTAACCTTATTTTAATCTTTAGAATTAAAATCGAAACACCGACAGTGCGAGCTTATGCCAATGGACTTTGGAGTTCTCATGATTCTAATGTAAGGGAATGACTTTGTGCACCGACCGGCTATTGATTGTGGATCTGTGCAGGCATACATGCCATAATCTAATGGGCTATGGTACATCTCACATGTGTGTCCGTACAAGCGCATGATTAATCGAAGGCTCGATGCTTGCTTCGTGCATCGAAAAGAATGCATGAAGACTTTTTTCTAATTTAATTAGGCTCAGTCGAGCCGGCCTAAATAAAAATGGGCTTTCGCTAAGAAAACAATAGAGTTGGGTTAGAGGCAACGAAAAATCTCTATGCATCATGTGGTGCAGGACATGTGCATTATTATGCACAATGATTAATTACATATGTATAGCTATGTACGTATTAAAAATATTCTTATATTTTTTTCATCGCATGCGAGATCAATCACTATGCGTGATGTGTATATTTTTGCATTACATTGTAAGCGTGGCGTAGAATTTTCCTAAAACAAGCTAGGCACGGATTGGATCCACCACAACCCAGTAGCTAGAAACTCTTGAGTAGAACTAATATGAGGCATCAACCGTAACAATTGCCATTAACATGCAGCCATCTTTCTGATTCCACAGAAAAGAGAGAGAGAGAGAGAGAGAAAGAAAGGTGCAGAACTACTGATCGATGCATGGCATTAGGGGTGCAACTTGGGCCGGGTTCAATCTGAACTCGGCCCATCGAACCTGATTTATAGTAATGTTTAAATTCATGTTTGCCCAACCCAAACCCGAAAGATCCAGGTTTAACCCAGTCTGATTTGCAATTGACCTGGATTTGGGTTGACCGTAATCCAAACCCGAGAGTTACCTGAACGGAGGGTAGCTTATTGACACTAGGTTTTTGGGAGCGTTGAGGGCGCCAGTCGGATCGGACGAGATGGCCAACTTGAGAACGAGGAGGGCAAGGCCGTCGGTCATAGGCGAGAAAAAGAAGGACAAATATAAAGGCGAACCACCAGAATATTTCGTTTCACTTCTCGTCTTCTCTTCTTTGTTTATGGCACATTATCCCCTTCTTTATTTTAGGTATGACTTTTTTTTAATACATTGTTAAAGCCACGAGTTCAGCTTATGCTTTTTTTTCTGTCTCTGGGATCCATAATTCGATGTTTATTTACTTTGAAAAAAATATTTTATGTTTTTTCCCATCAATCCGAAACTCAACCCGAACCCGATTTTTAAAAATAGGGTTAGTGTTGAGGTTTTATAAACAGGATTAGAGTTAGAGTTAGGGTTGACATTTTACAAATAGGTTTAGAGCTAGGATTGAAGAAAATTCGAGTTTTATGAGCCCGAGTTGCACCCCTACATGGCATACATTGTTGTAAGTTGCCTCATGATGGATATAGTGCGGATATGACCATATGTCCTGGTTAAACAAAACATCCATATGGAATTAGAAATAGCAGTTTTGACATATTAATTCTCCGCATCAAGATTTTGATGAGGCCATGTTCTATTCTAGTTTTCACATTCTGGCTTCTTCTAATACCTCCATCCTGCTTTATTAACCCTTCTTTGCTGCAAGAAAGATAAATGTTATAATTATTACATAGATTCTTCCAAGGAGATGATGATAACTAAAATGATACAAGTTATGCTAGCAAGCTAATCAATGGCAACACATGATGGATAATCAGAAGGTGACACATTGCAGCTGACCATGTGGCGGATAATGAGAAGATGCATTAAAGTTAACCCCATCCTTGCGCATATCCTCTGGTCATCTCCTCCGGGTGATGGGGACTCCAGTTAGGCAGCGTTCCGGTGAGTCTGTCGGGGCAGGGATATCCGGCACGGCATGGCATCGGGCCCATGGAAGTGGGTTTGAATGGGTTGCTCCATCTCCTCCTCTGGCGGTAGTGGCAGAGCTGGAACGGAGGTATCCGAACATAGTCCAAGTGCCGGTGCATTCTCTGGAGGTTGAAGAAGAAAGATGGGGGAGTCATGCTATCCTCGCTTGCTGCCTCTCTCGCTGGATTCCTCGGAAATCATAGTTCGAGAGTTCCACTGAGCGGGGTTGACAGGTGACATTGAAGCTCTGGCCCTGGCGAATAAGCATTTCATATTCCATTTCTCTGACATCCGAGCTAAGGATCTTGCATTGGGAAGACCCTGGGTTGTTAATGGACAACCGATCATCACTGCAGAGTGGCGTCCGGAATTCATTCCAGTCGACAGCTCCATCCATTTTGCTCTGCTCTGGATACGGTTGCCTCAGCTTCCAATTGAGTTATGGAGTGATGAAATTCTATCTTCCATCCTTGCTGTGGTCGGACAATTCCTCTATTCTGATGAATCAACCAAGGCAAGGAAGCGTGGAAGCTTTGCTTGGGCCTATGTCCGAGTAGATCTGAGTATACCTCTCCGGCCAGGAACTCGGATCCATGGCAGCAGAGCTCCATTTTGGCAACAGTTTTCATATGAAAATCTTGAAGGAATCTGCGTTGATTGTGGATCCGTGCATTTCTCTGGATCTTGCCAGGCTGTGCCGGACTCCTCCTCTTCTTCTTCCGGTCCTGGATTTGGGCCCTGGATGGCTGCTATCAGGCGCCGGAAATCTTCCCAGGACCCTCCGTCGGGTGAACGCCTCGGTACTCCCAGGTCGTCCCCTGCTTTGGCCAACGGCTGGCAAGTTCCTAAGAAACTAGCTCGCCGGCAGTCGAGCAGGGGGATTGCCTCGCTCTCTCCTTCGGCAGAGATGAAGACCCAGGGTGTGATGGTCCATGGGGAGAAGTCTGCATCGAGTCTTCCTTTGATGGGTGTTGTTGACCCAGGCAGCGAAGATCCAGGCAGTCGAGTAGAGGAAAACAGTGAGACAGGGATTGAAGGGTTGTCTGTGCCGATTGGCACTGTAGCAAAGTTTCAGGATGCTTTGCTGAAAGTGTCTGATGAGGGCAATGCTTCTAATCCTTTTGCATGCTTAGGGCCTGATAGCTCGATTGCGCAGCCTAAGTCCCGGGAGGATGGCTATTCTGGCCCTTCCAAGAGGACCCGGCCTGAGGAACTTGTGTCGCAGCGAGTGGTATCCAGGACCACTAAAGGAAAAGGGAAGACTTCTATTGGGGGGAAAGCTAGATCGCAGGGGTCTTTCACTTTTCTAGCAACTGTTGACTCTTCCCGGGGATCTCTAGACCTAACGGGGCCAGGGAAGAAGAAGTCTCGTCGCAAGGAAGGGCCGGGTCTGTGGTCTGCTTCAGGTCTCTCCTTGTCAGCTCAGATGGAGGAAGCTACTCATGATTCGGCAGTCCTTCTACTTAAGAAGGCCATCCTCCGGGGCGAGGAGGTTGAAGCCATGGAATCGTCCCGCTCAAAGGATTCTGTTCTCCGGGATGTGGAAGTCGTATCCATGGATTCGTTCCATCCGAAGGATTGTAGGGGTAAGGAACCTACTGTGGGTTCTCTTCCAGCTGACGACCACCTTGTTGATGAGTTGATGGGGGATAGGACGGGGGTTCCCCCATTCATGCCTCGGAATGAAGATTCTTGTCTAGAATGTGCGCGGAGCCCAGAAACCATCATTTCGCTCCGCGTTTGGGAGGCTATTGCAGCTTCATGGTTTTGATATTTGTGTTCTTTTAGAAACTCGGTTGTCGGGGACCAGTCTTGTCGCTTCCGACGTATGGTCTCCAGATCTTGGGTTTCCTATGCTATTGACTCTGTTGGTCTCTCCGGCGGTATTATGGTTTTGTGGAGAGCTGATAATATCAAAGTGGATGCCTTTCACTACTGTGGTCAACAAGTTGCTTAGTCATTTCTGATGGATCTCATGGTCCCTGGCTTCTATCGGGTGCTTATGCTAGCACTGACTTCTGGGTGCGCCGGGTGCTATGGACTGAGATTCATTCTTTGCTATCCCAGGGTATTCCTTCTCTCATTGCGGGTGACTTCAACTGCATTATCGGGGCCAATGAGAAAAGAGGTGGCAGGCAGGCGGTTGATTCAGTGGAAAGAGCTGAGTTCAGGAACTTCATTGCTTCAGCTGGTCTTTTGGATTTGGGATTCTCTGGGCCTCAGTTCACTTGGTGTAACAATCGTCAGGGTTCAGCTAGGGTGTGGGAAAGACTGGATAGAGCCTTGGCCAATCCTCAGTGGCTCCAGCTTTTTCCCTCAGCCATTGTTACTCATATGTCCAGAATTGCTTCGGATCATTGTCCTATTCTTATTTCTACTGATGTGTCTCTCCAGCAGAGTAGGGTTTTCCGATTCGAGAAATTCTGGACTTTCTATTCTTCTGCTAGATCTGTCATCTCATAGGTTTGGCGGTTGCCTGTCAGAGGGAGTGCCACCTACAGACTTTCACGACGTCTGGTTCTTGCTAGATGCAGACTATGTAGTTGGAGTAGAAGGGAGGTGGGGGACATTGTTCGATGGGTTGAGCAGACTGAGTCTATTATTTCGTCTCTGCAGTCAAAGGAGGACCAAGAGGGATATCTTCCTGATTCTGATCTTTTGACCCTTAGAACCAACTTGGCTCTTCATCACTCTCTTTTATTATAATAGGAGACGTTTTGGAGGCAGAGGTCCCGCATTCAGTGGATTCAGGAAGGGGACTCCAACACTAGATTCTTTCACTAGGCCACTCTAAAACGCCGTGCTGCGAACCATATTAGACGGCTTATTGATGAGGAGGGCAACCCTCAGGAGGAGCTCCAGATGATCAGGGATCAGATGCTTCATTTCTTTCAGTCTAGATGGTCTAAGCACTCTGGTGAAGGGTACCCTGTTTTCCCGGTCTCCCCTTCCTCCAGGGTCTCTGATGTGGAGAATGCTCTTCTCATCCGTCCGATTACTGAGGATGATATTCGGCGGGCTTTATGGGATCTTGGTGTTGACAAGGCTCCTGGGCCTGATGGGTTCCCGGCTGTTTTCTTTTGCCACTACTGGGATATTGTTGGACAGGAGGTGGTGCAAGCTATTCAGCTTGTTTTTCAGTCTAAAGCTATTCCAGCAGATTGGAATTGGACTCTTATCACCCTGGTGCCCAAACGCCCTGATGCTTCCTCTCCTCAGCATTTCTGGCCTATTAGTCTCTGCATCACTTTATACAAAGTATGTGCACGTATCCTGGTATCCCGTATGTGTTATGTGATGCCTCGCCTCATCTCTCCAGAGCAGGGGGCTTTTCTCAGGGGGCGCGATATCACTGATAATGCTCTGCTTGCTCAGGAATTCATGCATGACCTTCAGCGAGCTCCTAGCCGTCAGGGTCTTATGACTGTTAAGCTCGATATGGAGAGAGCTTATGATAGATTAAGCTGGGTTTTTCTGTGCCACACTCTTTTGGGTTTGGGTTTACGGAGCTCTTTGTTGACTGGGTGATGGCCTGTGTTAACCGGCCCTCCTTCTCTCTCCTTATTAATGGTGGTCAGACTGATTATTTTCACTCGGAGGTTGGGTTGAGACAGGGCTGCCCGCTTTTGCCTTTCCTGTTCATTCTCTCAGCTGATTCGTTGTCTTGGACGCTATCTCAGGCTCAGGATAGCAACTCTTTGGCCCCTTATACTGCTGGTCCCCAAGGGCCCTCCCTTTCCCACCTTATGTTTGCTGATGATTGCATTCTTCTGGGAAGGGCCACTGTTCGCAATGCTATCACTTTTGTGACTATTCTGTAGTCTTATTGTAGTGCTTCAGAGCAGAAAGTCAATATCACTAAATCTCTAATCTGTTTCATCCCTAGGACGAAGTCTACAGTTAGAGGGACTATCTCACAGATTATGGGTATTCCTAATCAGGCTGATCAGCTATCCTATCTTGGAATACCTATTACGGGGAGGCGGCCTCGTATCTCTGATTTCAGTAACTTAGTTAGCCGGGTCCGTGATAGATTGGATGGGTGGCAGGTCACTGGGCTCTCTATGATGGCGAGGCTTACACTTTTACGCTCGGTGCTATCTTCCCTTCCTCTATATCTGCTAGCCAATGCTGCCGTTCCTTTGTCTTGTTTGAGGAAGATTGAGAGACAGTTCCGGATTTCCTCTGGGCTTCGATGCAGGATGGGCATGGTATTCACCTTCTGGCTTGGGATATTGTTTCTATGCCGATTACCGAGGGTGGGCTCGGGATCCAGTCGCTCATTGTTAGGAGGGATGGTCCGATTGCGAGGCATGCTACGCGGTTCTTGCTTGATCTGCACTGTTTGTGGAGCTCCTTTATGCGGGCCAAATATGGAGACTGGAATTCTTCCTTTCTTCCTCAGCTCTCCCCTGGGTACTCTTTTTTCTGGAAAGAGGTTTACCGGCATGCTCCGGCTATTCTGGACAGCATCTCTTGGTCGCTAGGTGACGGGGCTTCTGTTGATATTGTTCATGACACTTGGGTTGCTGACATTTCACTGTCCCGATGGCCGACTTTTGTGAGTTCTGACATCCCTCATGGTATGAGGGTGATTGACTTATTCGGTCCGGATCGCTCTACTTGGTCTTCTTCTATGGTCTCTAGCTTCTTTGGAGTTGAGCTTTTCCGGCGCATTCTTGCCATTCCTCTTACTCCGGTTCCCACCCCTGATATTAGGGTTTGGAGGAGATCATGTCTGTCTTGTGCTCCTATTAGAGATCTTGTTAAGATTTACAGCCCTCAGCCTCAGCATTCGATTGATTTGAAGTGGATCTGGCGTCTCCCCATTCATCCTAGGATGCAGCTTTTTATGTGGAAACTTGCATGGAACACACTTCCTACTTGTTCCCTGCTCTCCGCGAGAGCTATGAGCATTCTGCCTACTTTCCCATTATGTGGTAGGGGGGACGAGACGGTTGGTCATGCTATCTTCAGTTGCTCTAAAGCGAGACAGATTTGGCAGATTTCAGGTGATGGTCCTTGGGATCAGGGGTCTGAATCCTTGTGTAGTCACTTTCTGAGTATCATCAGGGAGGATATGGGTAGAGGATTCCACCTACTGGTTTCGAGGAGGGCTTACACTGCTTATCATATTTGGTTATCTCGGAATCGGCTTCTGTTCGCTGATGAGACTATTCATCCTCGCAGGGTTGTTAGGGCTGCCTTCTCCTTAGCTGCTGAGTATACATTCCATCAGAGAGTTAGTGTTTCTGCTACCCCTGGCCACTGGGACTCCCCTGCTGCTTCGGCAGCGTACCGGCGCACGGTCTTCATTTCTTGGGAGCCCCCACCTCCAGGGTTTGTTAAAATCAACTTTGATGGTAGTGTTCGTGGTAGATGTGCAGGCTCGGCTTTTGTGATTCGTGGGCCCGACGGTGAGATGCTGGCGGTTGGTGGATTTGGTCTTCTTGGTTCCACGGTGCCCCTTGCTGAGTTGTGTGCTGCTTGGGCTGGTATCTGTTGTGCTATTCGTTGTCTGGGAGCTCGCAACATTATTATTGAAGGGAATTCCATTACTGTTATCTGCTGGATTAGGCAGGATTTCCGCGCCCGTTTGCCTATCATCCCCTTGATTAGAGATATCCATTCTACCCTCCAGAGTATTTTTTGCGCTAGGATTAGGCACATCTACTGGAAAGCCAACTCAGCGACAGATTGGATTGCTGCTAGGATGGCGTCTCATTCTGGTTCTTGGAACTGGAAGCCGGGTGAACCTTGCCCCCTGTTCTCTCCCAAATTTTATACTCTGATATATCAGGTTTGACTCATCCTAGATTGATGTGATCACCCGTCTGTACCAAAAAAAAAAAAAGTCATGAAAAAGAAACTACTTCTATAAAAAGGTGGCACCCAATTAAAAAAAGCTCTCAGTGATACTAATTTAAAGAAAACTCTTTCAATTTATTTGAGATAGATTTTACACACTTATTTAAAAAAGCTTCATAAAAGATGTTACTTTGTCTAGAAGATAGCTCATCGGAGCCGTTCATCATTAAGTGAATCAATTCCCTATGAACTTTATCAAAATACCTATAAAAGTAGCTCCTATCCTTTTAAGTAAATTAAGTTTCATTCTAAGTTTAAATTTAACAAATTTAAAATGTTGATCTAAGAAGCTTTAGATCTTCTTTCATTTTTTTTTTGACTGATATGAGCATCGAAATTTTAACAAATAATTGTTTAAAATAATAAAAGTTTTTAAATTTTAAAAAAATCTTCTATGGAATCATTAGCATCTATACAAGGTGCACGTCATATAAACGTATAACATGTTCGTCTCCACCATTTATGCAGACATTAGGTGTTTCATAAGCATTTCACACAATTTTAATTTTTTATTCAAGATTTTTGTAAGAAAAAAAAGTAAAGCTTCCAACAATACCCATATTATAATTGTGTGCAGCATGCACATGGTGCTAACACTCAGGTGTTATTGCATTAAATAAAACAAATATCAAATTTGAAAAGTTTTAAAAATAAAAATAACCTAGCATCCGTGATCATAAATGAGTGAACTAATGTATTAATAAGTGTAATTGCAGAATAATATGATCATTAATTGGACTAAATCTATAAATAAAATTTAAGTTTAGAACCTATTAACATAATATTTCTCTGCTCTTCAAACCTTACACAGAATTTTAATGTTTCTAATCTTTCTCTTTTCGAGTTTCTGAGCATCTAAATAAGCTTTTGGATTATGCCTTTACGGTTTGTGATTGAGGGAGACTCTATGACAGTCATACAGTAGATGCGGAAGGAGAGTGTTCTTGATGTATCCACCAATCCGATCCTCAGGGATATTTGGACCATGCTTCAGGAGGTGGATAATGCCCAGATTCGATATGTATTCCATGAAGCCAATACGGCAGCTGATTGGGCAGCGTCGGCCATGGCTCAGCATGTAGGCTATAGGATATGAAGGATGGATGATCCTTATCCCCCTGTGTTGTTGCAAATTTTGTATTCAGATGTATCTGGGTTGACCCACACTAGACTAGTGTGATTGCCCGTCTGTACAAAAAAAAAAAAAAATTTATAGTTGCAGTAAGAGATTCAAATTGAGTTAGATAGTTGTAACTTGGGAATAACTTATCACTATCCTATATAAGACTGAAATTAATCCTTCGACCTTTGCGATACATGTTCTGGGCCAAGCACATTCCTTTTTCCCAATTTATTTTTATTATCCTTGATTAATATTTACAAAATCAAACTTTATTGATACATTGTCAATAATTTTCAAGCCTTTTATATTCAAGAGATCTCTTTGGACTACTTCAGCTCTCTCTTTTGTATCAGTGCACCTTTAGATTTGCTAAAGGATGCAAGAAGAGGTTCTGCTTTAAGGATCGTGCGCGTCTTCTCTCTGGTTTCTCTGTTTGTAGTGCTTTTAGATTCGTGTTGGAATCTTCTTCTTCTCCGATCTCCGGCGTGCTCTCGTGTGCCCGTCTGAGTTTCCTCTGGGTTCGTTCTTCCCTGCTCCCCCTTCCATCTATGGCGTCTGATGGGGTAGCCGGAGGAGGGTCTTCTGGAAGGAAGGGGATGTCGTCCGGGTTCCACTGGGTATCTTCGGCTCCATCTCCGGCGGTGGTGGCGAGGCTGGAGGCCTCCTTTCCAGAAGTTGTTGGGTTCCCAGTGTCGGAATTGGAGGCTGAGATTGTTGAATGGCAGTCTAGGGCTGTTCTTGTTCGATCTTACCAGCGGTGGGTTCCGGCCGAAGCTTTCCTCCGAGAGTTCAGGCGCGCCGGTGTTCAGGGGGTCATCGTCCCTATCAGCTTGGCATTTAGATGCCATATTTTCTGGTTCGAAGATCCGAATGCTTGCTCCCTGGTGTTAAATCGGCCATGGACTATCAATGGGCAAGTCATCGGGACGGAACCATGGACGTCGGAATTCATCCCGTCGGAGGAATCCATCCCTTCGGCTCTGGTGTGGGTGAGATTACCTAACTTGCCGATGGAATTCTGGAAGGAGGAGTTCCTCAGGGCGACTTTGGAGACAGCAGGGCAATTTATTAGTGCGGATGCTCCCACAGTGGCGAAGAACAGAGGAGGCTTCGCTAGGGTTTGTATTCGGATTGATCTCCGTCGTCCTCTCCGGCCGGGGACGCGTATTCAGGGAATCCACCAAATTTTCTGGCAACAGTTCGCATATGAGAGTCTGGAGGGGATCTGCCATCTCTGTGGCTCTATTCATTTGAGCGGCCCTTGCTCCTTGACGTCTGGGAACGGGGAAGAGGCTGCTGCGTCCCGTTCGATCTATGGCCCTTGGATAGCTGCTATTCGTCAACGGAAGTTTGCTGTTGATTCCCTGCGGGAGGAGAAGAGGAAGCCTATCTTGACGGCTCAGGGGGCTTCCAATGGCTCTGTTCCTGCTCAGCATAACCCTGGGGGGTGCCGATCGGGTGTTGAAGATGCAGAGGGATGGACTTCTCCAGTGAAGATTGCTCGTAGGAGGGCCCATTCTTCTTCTAAGATTGTTATGCTCCCAGATTCTGCTCCAGTGACTGCATTGTGTGAGATGAAGCAAGGATGTTCAGAGAATAAGAGCGTGCTGGGAGTTGTCCAGTGTGCCGGGATCAAGGCCTCTGAGCAGGATTTTGAAAAGGCTGAGCTGAATGGATCCCCTGGGTTTAGCCTGATCGATCCCCTGCCCCCTTCTTCCTCTGAATGTTCAGCTTCAGGGTCTGTGCCGGGAGAGACATCATGTGCCGGTTTTAAGGAAAACAAGAGAGCTTTGATGGATTCAGCTTCCTGTGCCAGATCAATTGAAGTTCAGAAGGCCTTTTTGAACTCAGCTAAGGAGGGGTCCCAAGTGAAGGCAAAGACTAATGCTTTGGTGATAAAGAACCCCTTTGTCTCCCTCGGATCGAGTTTGGCCTCTGGTCCTCCTCAAGGAAGTCAGGATGCTTTTCCTGGTCCCCTCAAAAGGGCCAGACAAGTTGATTGCCCGGCGCCTAGGTCAATTTCTAAATCCGAGAAACGTAAGGGAAAGGAAAGGCGGTTATTCCTAAAAGCTCTGGGTGATAATTGGCTCTCCTGATAGGATGACTCTGCCCCCCTGCTATAAGAAAGGAACCATGGATGTTCATGAGGTTGCCTTCACATCTCTGAAAGCCTCTATATCTGACTCCCCTTCTATCTCTCGGGTTAATGGATCCCCTACTAAACAGTTGGCTGAAGATGCTCCAATGGAGTCAGTTCTGCAACCAGTATCCAATGATCCCGACCTTAGTCAGATGGCGGATCAGGATTTCCAGTTGCTGTGTCCTGACTCGGGAGACCTTTCAGATTTGATTATGACGGGAGCCCAGGATGGGATATGATGTTCCCTTGCTTTTTATTAATGAAGATTATTATATGGAATGTCCGAGGAGCATTGAAACCATCTTTTCGATCCTCCTTTGGTAGACTATTGCAGATTCATCATTTTGATATTTGTATTTTGTTGGAAACTCGGTTGTCGGGCCTTAGCATGCAACGTTTCCGGCGTCGGGTCTCCCATGACTGGTCTTCCTATGCTATTGAAGCTACTGGGCTATCTGGGGGCATTATGGCTCTCTGGCGGAACCCTGCCATCCGTGTTGATGCTTTTCATCATAATCATCAGCAAGTAGGCCTTGTCATCTCTGAGGAATCTTCTCTGCCTTGGCTGCTTCTGGGAGTCTATGCCAGCACTGATTTTCGTCAGCGGCGCAGTCTCTGGTCAGAGATTCACACGTTATTAGCCCAGGGTTTTCCGACCCTTATTGCTGGTGATTTCAATTGTATATTGGATGCTTCTGAGAAGCGGGGGGTCGCCGATTTGTAGATTCTCCGAATTCCATGGAGTTTCGATCATTTATCTCTGCGGCGGGTCTTATTGATTTGGGTTATTCTGGGCCGCAGTTTACTTGGTGTAACAATCGAAGCGGGTCTGCTCGTGTGTTGGAGAGATTGGATCGGGCTTTGGCTTCTCCTTCTTGGATGCAGTCATTTGCCTGTGCTACCAATACCCACCTCCCGCGGATTGCGTCGGACCATTGTCCCCTTCTCATCTCTACGGAGCGGTCATCCCATAGGAAGGGGCCCTTTCGGTTCGAACAATTTTGGACGCACTATTCTTCAGCCAGATCCTTGATTAGGCAGGTGTGGCATATGCCAGTTAGAGGGAATCCTACTTATCGTCTCTCCCGCCGATTAGAGCTTGCTAAGCGTAGACTATTATGGTGGCAGAAAAGAGAAGTGGGAAACCTAATGCAGAATGTCCAGGCGGTGGAAGCTGTCATCTCTACTCTTCAGGTTAAGGAGGATGAGGAGGGTCAGCTATCGGAGATTGATCTTCAGGCTCTAAGGAGTAATTTGGCTATGCATCATTCGTTGCTTTGGCAGCAGGAGACTTATTGGCGTCAGCGGTCTCGGATTCAGTGGTTAAAGGAAGGTGATCGCAACACCAGGTTCTTTCATCAGGCCATTGTTGCTAGGCGTGCGGTCAATCGTATCAGGCGTATTAGTGATGCAGAGGGTACTATACTGGAGGATGAGGGGGCTATTAGAGAGCAGGTTCTTCATTTCTTTCAGTCTCGCTGGTCGGAAGTCTCAGGCTCTGACTCTCCCATTATCACTGGCACTCGGGATGTTAGAGTCTCGGATAGCGAGAATGCTAGCTTGACTAGGGAGGTATTGCGGAGGAGATTCGTAATGCTGTTTGGGCTTTGGGTCCTGATAAAGCCCCGGGACCTGATGGTTTTCCGCCTTATTTCTTTCGCTTCTACTGGGATATTGTTGGGCAGGATGTTACCTCGGCTATTCAGGCTGTTTTCTCTTCCAGACATATTCCTCCGGATTGGCAGAGGACATTTCTTGTTCTGATTCCAAAAAAAGCTAACGCTCTGCTTCCTCAACATTATAGGCGATAAGCTTATGTACCACTCTCTATAAAGTCTGCGCCCGTATTATTGTTACTCGAATGCAGGGGCTGATTCCTAGGATTATCTCTATGGAGCAGGGTGCCTTTATCCGTGGTCGCAGTATCTCAGATAATGCTCTCATTGCTCAGGAATTTATGCATGACCTCCAGCGCGCCTCTCGTCGTCAATCTCTTATGGCTGTCCAGTTGGATATGGAGAGAGCTTATGACAGGATGAGTTGGATATTTCTGCGTCAGTCTTTACAGGCGTTTGGTTTTGATGATCATTTCATTGAGTGGATTATGGCGTGTGTCCAAGGGCGCACGTTTTCTATCATCATTAATGGCAGTCCGACTGAGTTTTTTCCTCTGCTGTTGGTCTCCGACAAGGATGTCCGCTCTCTCCATTTCTGTTTGTTCTGTGCGCCGACGACCTATCTCGTGCTCTTAATCAGGCGGTTGGAGGATCTTTATTACAACCGTACATGCCGGGGCTTCATGGACCTCCTCTAACCCACCTTCTCTTGCTGACGACTGCATCCTGCTTAGCCCAGCTTCTGTTCAGAATGCAACCACCTATTCGGCTATCATTCAGGCTTATTGTCAGGCATCGGGTCAAAGGATCAACTTACAGAAATCCATCCTCTGTTTCAGCCCCTCAGTATCTCCCCGCTGTCGTGCTGCTATTTCCCTGTTGTTAGGGATTTCGACAGTTTCAGATCGCCTGACCTATCTGGCACCCCTCTCACGGGACGTCGGCCCACGCAGCAGGACTTTGGGGACCTTGAGCGCCGGATCTCTGCTAGGTTGGATCGGTAGCAGGTGTCGGGCCTTTCTATGATGGGACGTATCACTTTAATTCGTTCCATCCTCACATCGCTCCCTATCTATATGTTATCCAATGCTCTGATTCCGACTTTATTCCTTCGTCGGCTTGAGAGACGTATTCGGGACTTCTTGTGGGCATCTATGCAGGGAGGTCATGGTATTCATTTATTGGCCTGGGACATGGTCTGTTTGCCGACAAGTGAGGGTGGGTTGGGGATTCAATCCCTGGTGCTCTGTCGCGAGGCTATCATTGCTAGGCATGCTTCCAGATTCCTGTTGGACCCTCACTGCTTATGGAGTACAGTCATGCGGGGCAGATATGGTGGTTGGTCTTCGGGTTTGGATGTTATTATCCCTCGTGGTTGTTCCTGTTTATGGCGTGCCATCTGCCGGGCCGCCCCGACTGTCATGACTGATATTCACTGGATGATAGGGGATGGGAGTCAGTTGATGTCGTCCAGGACTCTTGGATAGCTGATCTTTCCTTATCTCGATGGCCGACTTTTATAAGCTCCGAAGTTCATCCCACATTGCATGTCTCTTCTCTGATCAGTCAGGAGAGTGCTACTTGGAACACTACCATGGTTCTACGGTTATTCGGAGTGGAGCTTGCTCACAGGATTTTGGCCATGCCTCTACCTATTACTGCTGGGCCGGATCATAGACTGTGGCGTCGATCCTGTCTTCCTTATGCTCCTACTAGAGACTTGGTGGCCAGCTTCCGTTCTCAGGCAGATGGCCTTAGAGATGCTGCTTGGATTTGGAGATTGCCTGTTCACCCAAGAATTCAGCTATTCTTGTGGAAGATCAAGTGGGATCGCTTACCTACTTGCTCTCTTCTGGCTGGTCGGGGCCTCTCCATATTACCTCTCTGTCCGATATGCGGGATGCAGGATGAATCTATTGACCATGTTCTATTTTTATGTTCTCGTGCATCTCAGATATGGCAGATGATCCATTTTAATCCATGGATGCTGGAGGATGGTCCAATCCGGCTTTCCTTCCTGAATGCTCTTCGGTCGCCTTCTTAGTACGGATCTTGTTCTCAGGGAGTATTATCTGCATACGTAGCTTATCATATCTGGTTGACCAGGAATAAGATCGTCTTTGCTGAGGAGACGGTCTCTACTCAGCGATCATCCGACGTGCTCTCTCTCATGCTCAGGAGTACACTCGCTGTTACCTTCCTGTTCACACTGACGAACCTGGCACTGGGACTCCCCTGCTGCTTCGGCAGCGAACCGTCCACGGTTTTCATTTCTTGGGTGTCCCCTCCTCCAGGTTATGTCAAAGTGAACTTTGACGGCTCTGTCTCTGATCGTTCTGCTGGATCAGGTTTTGTCATCAGAGGATCGAATGGGCAGTTGCTAGCTGCTGGCGGTCATAGCTCTATCGATATTTCGGTTCCTATGGCGGAGCTACAGGCGGCATGGGCTGGTATCACACATGCTGTACGGGATATGGGCTATCGTCGGCTGATTCTTGAGGGTGATTCACTTACGATTATCAGATGGATTACGCGGGAGGGAGACTCCTATTCTGGCCTTAATCTTCTGATCAAAGACATTTTAGTCACTCTTCAGTCTACTAGTGCATTCCAGATTCAGCATATTTATCGGGAAGCCAATGCTGCGGCTGATTATGTTGCTTCTGCTGTCGCTCGCAACCCTGGCCGGTGGATTTGGCATAATGGGATACCTTGTCCTGTTTTATTACAGCAAATTTTGTACTCAGATGCTTCGGGCTTGACTCGCGCCAGAGTGTGTGATCGCCCGGCTGTAACAAAAAAAAAAAAAGGATGCTCTACTGCTTTGATCAGCATGTAAATAATCATGTAGGAAGAAATAGTGCATTTTAGAAGCAAATGAAGTTGTTATTTATGATAAAAAAAAGAATGGAGACAATAATATTGCCCACCTAAAATATTCTTTAAAACATCAACAGTTTTGGTACATTATCACTATGACCTGCATCTATGTGATAATTCTTCGTACATGAATCTATATATTAGTAATAAAATTTATAAATAAAATATATAATATAAATTTATATATAATAAATTATTATTTTCAATCCAGGTCGTGCTATAACAAATTAAAACGGTTGACTAAGACTTTCCCTTGAACCAGAGCTACGGGCTAGGCTCTGAATGAAAAAGATATAAAACCTCAATAAATATGTACGTATAACTTATTTTATTGCGAATTCATCGGTCTAGTCATTATTTTTTCTTATCATTCGTAACCCTTCCCGTCAGGCCTCATCAATACTAAAAAAAATATATTGATTCCCGTACTAAGGTACGAGTCTTATATGCTGAGAAATTTCGTAATGACTGTGATACCATTATTTCAGCTAGCGAGTTCGCATAGACATTCCATTGTCCCTGGAAAGTTGACGACGATTGAATGCAAGTCAATTCCTTCCTTGCTTCCTTGCATGCGTTAATAACAAGAGAGGGACATAGCTATGCTCTTGCGCGTGGAAATGAAACAGGAACGTTAGGATTGGTATCTTATTTTCCCTCTCTTTAATTCGATCTCATATCAATCGTCGCTGCGTATTGCAAGGAACGCTACGATCGATAAATGACAGAGAAAGGTCACGTACGTACGTAATATAATACAATCGTTTCATGCGCAGACACCTTCTGTATCCACCTAGAAAACTAGCTATCAACATTAACAATGCCCTTCGGAGACATCCGTCGAAGACGTACGTTCCCATAATCTCTTCTGTTCACAATAATAGCATTATCACAGTACGTGCTTACGACCTGTCCGCATTAGTTGATCCAGCTAGCTGCTGATTAATAACTATTTAAACTTAATCTAATCACGACATAATTAACAAACTCTAGATAAAAGTTAATTCCAATAGCTAAGTATTAATTTGAGTAGACCATAATAGCCACCCACCACCGATCCCTCCTTCTCACCCCCCCCCCCCCGGCAATCTGATCTCATTTGTTTAATATATTATTCATAATTCGTATAATATAGAACCTATAAGATTTTATTTGCTTAGATGCTTTGGTACCGTTGCTTTAAATTTATGCTTGAAAAAAAATCAAGATTTCAAATATAAAAATTATTATCATATTAAAATTATGGGATTTGCTTTTGTTATTCGAGGGACTGATGAAGTTTTGTTGATTTTTTAAATTTATCTATCTTTTTGGTTGAGCTTTACGTAGTTTGGATTGATATTTTTTATACTATTTGAATATTTTATGCTTGTAACGTCTTTATTGAAAAAACTTTTTTACTACTAATTCTGTCATGGGGTGGCTCATTATATTGATTTTTGAATCTTGTATTAAAAAGATTTTTATTTTTTTATTTTTAAATAAATTTATATTTTAATTTATTTGGATTGATTTGTATTAAAGTAGTATGATTATTTATTTGTAATAAAAAAAAAGAAGAAAAGAAAAGAAAAGAAAAGAAAAGAAAAGAAGGAAGGAAGCAGCTCGTATCAGATAGATGAAGTTGTCCAAATTACCCAAGCTTTTTAATTTATCTCTATCGTTAGAGCTAGAACTGATCAGATGTCCCATGTTATCGCCTGGCCGTAGGCGTCGTCCGGTTCAAGCTTCGAGGTCCGTTACATTGACCGGTACGTTGGAGGGAGTGCATCAGCACAGCTCATGCACACGTGCTCCGCACACGAGTACATGGTGGGAATGGTGTTGGTGTTGGCTCGGCAATGCGATGGGGGGAAGAAGAAGGATTGATTGGTGAAGGTTTGGGATGGATGAGGAGGGGATTGAGAAGGGGGAAAAGTTGGTGGGCTTTTTGGCGCTTTTGATGGGAGGAGTCAACCCGCACTCGGTCACAGTGATATCTTTCACTGCCGACCGTGATGGGGGGAGGAGCGAAGATTTGCACCCAAGATTCTCCCCATCATTGCTTGGTATGTAGGCTGCTCAAAAGGCAGCCCTAGCAGAGGGAAATGCGTACGTGCTTCCCTCCTTTTCACATCATGCACTGTACTCTTCTGAATTTCTTAAAATCATTACAAATCAATCATCATACAGTGTTAGTATAATTCGGTGGCCAAAGTTTAATTTTTTCTTTTGCAATAAAACATAATGTCATGATTATGTATGCGCGCATATATAATATAGCATCAACTACTGGTACATGATCCATAGTTTTATATATCCAAAGTTTCCGATCTCCTTTTAAGATATTGATCATTTACATTGATATCAGAGACCTAATGATACGATGTATATAAAAATAATATATTTAGTGATGCGTAATATACGATGGAGTTCTATTTAATAAAGGAGTTGCATTCCAATGGACCGTTTATTATCGTTTTAATCTTGCACAGGATCTGATCCTTGTTAATATCAGAGAATGTGGTTTGGTTCTGAAATAAATAATATATATCAAATCATATTATTTTTTGCATGAGTATCCCTGTTGTTAGATTTTTGATTAACAATATTAGTAAATATTTGTTTTTTATATTAAAAAATTATTGCCCTTTTGCATCAATATTATTGAATAAAATATTTAAAGATATAGTAAAAAAATTTATATGAACAAATATAAGTTAAGAAAACATATTATTGTATACAAAATACATTATTGATACTTTAATTTCTTTTAAGAAGACTTTATGTTATTATGAAATAAATAGTTTATAATGATTTAATCATAAGATACATCAAACCGATAACTGTAAGGCTTCTTATAGTATACTTGAGAAAAAAAATTATTAAAGTATGTATTTAAACTAGCTTAAGACTAAATTTTTAAGGAAATAACTAAGTTAAAAATATAAAAAAAATATAGACTTTAAAAATCTACGTAATCTCTAATATTGGGCCGCATGTAAGCTTGTTCTAAAAGGAAGAAAGATATGCTATAACTATTTAGACCAAATATTTGTGGATGTGCCGCTCAAAACTTATAATAATATAATAATTAACAGTTGTTAAGCAAAGCAATTTAACAATTTATTGATACTTTAATTTAATAATGTATTGATGCTAAGCAAAGTAGTCCGATCTATGCCTTTAAGCTATCTTATAAACCTTAACTTATAGATTCCAAAAAGGTGTGGACCAAAGATGCAATACTCTAAAAGCATCCCTATAAATATTTTTAAGAAACTCAGGTACATTTCTTAGTAGAATAATTATTATACTCCCAAAAGATATATTTTGGAGACATTCTCGAATAAAATTAATTTGAAACATACAAAACAAAATATTTAAATTATAATAAATAAAAAAGAAATATAATTATAAAATTTAGCAATAACAAACATAGAATATGTCTACTTTTGTCTGGCTATAAATAATAGAATAAATCTTGACTAATTTTTTCTTTAAAAAATAAGGAGATGGACTTAATATAATTTTACGCTTAGAATAACTCAACGCAACTTTCTGAATCTCTAATCTCAGTCAGAATCATCCATGCTCTTGAACTGTAATTTCTTAAAACCACTGTTATGGAGATTTCGTCTCTCTTCTCATCGCATGAGTTAGGAATGTGGTGGCAAATGTCTTGAATATATACATATATGAACTATTTCTAACTTTTCAAAAAAATAAAATCGTAGAGATTTTCTTCCTAGTTGCATAGGAAGTTTCAATCATGTAATCGATGATGCAAGCTCTCCTTCTTGGATATCTTATTCCTATTCGCCAAAGTCCTATTAAACCTCACGACATGTTTCCTCCTTATCAACTACTATAATAACTAGGAATATAACATCAACTCACAAATAGTTGATATTATATTGACATAATATCTTAAAAAATCGGCCCGATCATTTCATGCTGTCCTCTCTGACTCTAAGCCGATGCCTACAGCTATTCGCAATAGGAGAGAGAGAGAGAGAGAGAGAGAGAGAGAGAGACGAATCCAAAGTCAGTGATCGCTAGTGTTGGCAAACGTGAACCGTGTCAATGAGCTAAGGAAGGCATCTAATACCGTCCCCTTTGCGAAGGAAATTATGATATGTCAAAGTTATGGTGGCATGATAAGATGATCACTGTACAGCTCAATAGGTTTACAGAAGATCCTAACGCTGATGTCATTTGTCGAATGGTAGAGGACCGTTTGGTCATTAAGTGAAATAATAAGATAAGTACTTCCCTTTTAAGCATTAATCTTAAAGTGTTCACTTTATATTGATGTTTCTCCACCACCATCCCCACAGAAGAAAGACTGGAAGGAGGGAGAAAGAAAGATAGGGAGATGTTTCCTTCCAAAGCTAGTGCTGTCCTCAATCAAGGGTTTGTTGTGGACGATCACATGAGTTTTTGCACCCAGATCTCACCTCTCTCTCAACCGAGCTTTCCCCCACATGGGATTCAGCAAACTCTTGGAGGCCTCAACATGGGAGGTGGAGGAGGAGCTGCCTCTTACTTAAGGGAAGGCCTTTCTTCCATGCTACCCAAATATAGGGTTGCTTCCTCTGATGGTGGTGGTTTAGGCCAATTTGGAGCTTCTTCGGAGCAAAGATCAAGTAATAGTTTATGGTAAGATCCCCACAACAACCTAGATAGAGATAAGGAGGGAAAGGATATTTACAATCGTTTCTCATCGTAAACGACCTACTTCATCAGTGGTTCCTCAAAATTTTTCTTGAAAACATATATTAATATTTAAGTTGCTGTCTCTTCTTCATGTCGTAACCTAGCTCCTTTCTGAGGGTTCAAAGATTGGTTGTTATTCTTGTTCTCGGAATGACTACTGTTGGAGAATTTCAACAGAAAAAACTCTCCTATTTTCTTTCTAATAAAACTTCTCATCAAAACAAGGATCTCTCTCTTGAGTGTTGTTTGTTCATGTGGCTTTCAGGTCATGTGGTGAAGAGGAGGGGGATCTAGGTAAAAAGATATCATCAGCCGGATACGATAACACCATGTACAACAAAAGCAATAGTTGTAGCACAAATAATAACAACAACAACATCCATAGCCTATCAGTCGGTGCTATAAGATTGAAGAAGGCGAAGGCCAGGAAGAAGGTGAGAGAGCCAAGATTTTGCTTCAAAACCTTGAGCGAAGTTGATGTATTGGATGACGGCTACAAGTGGAGAAAGTATGGTCAGAAGGTTGTGAAGCACACCCAACATCCAAGGTACACCCTAAGAGAGGAGGCCAGATTGCATTCTCTTTCGGCATTTTTCTCTTCCGTTCTTTTTTTTTTCCCCTCATATAGCCACATAAATCCAATCTCGACTATATATCTTTACCATTTTTCTAATGGCCTGCATGGTAGCGATGGTAGGAGGCTAGAGTTGCTGTTCACTATCTTGGAATTATTTTGCTTTGGAGAGAAGATCCCTTTCCCATTCTCAGTTACTAGATTCTCTCTCTTCTCGAAAAAAAAGTTGCTGGATTTTCTCAAAGGCATAAAACAAGGATCTCATGCACAGATAATTAAAAAGAAGCTTTTGTAGCACACTTTGAGTGCCCACATGCGTGCATCGATTTTAATGAACGTAACTTGATATTAGAAATAATCTTCCGTTTTATCTGTGATGCTTGGTATAATGTAGAGTGCGTGTGTCATGCTTTATTGTTTTATGCTTTGTGACATGACCTTCGCTTTGCAAATGAAACAACAGAAACAAACAAAATAAAGTATGGCTCTGTAACCTTTTTTAACGGATATTAGGGCTCTATATCTTAAACTTCGCATTATACCATTTTTATTTGGTTATAAAACTTTTATGCAACACCAATAAGGTATCAAGGAACCACAATAATCAAAGAGATCAAAGTAGGAAGGGTGTGACATCTTTTCACCATCAGATTTTGATAAATAAAATATGGATTTTTTGTTTTTACTTTACAGCTAAGACAAAGTGAGTCCTCATGAGACCAAGGAACTATATACGTTGATATATTAATTAGGAGGCTATCAACATTTTTATAGATAGTTTGCTTTATATCCAGTTTTTATCATAAATTGATAGGAGAATATTGAAGGATGGTTAAGAATATTTGGCTTTAATTAAATTTAAATACAGTGCACTGGATTATTTTTGTTTCTAAAACATCAATCTTTTAGCAAGCATAAATGCTTTGCAGGCAACTTATCTGTTTTTCTCATCTAAAAATTCTTTGTTTATGCAATTCCGTTTGACCAATCAATTAATCAAATACTTGTTAGAATTGCAATTTTATATATATATATATATATATATATATATATATATATATAGTGAAGCTGTGGCTATCTAGGCTTGCTACTACAAATGCTCACACGTTGTAAGTGAGGTGAAGCTGTAGCTATCTAGGCTTGTGACTGTGCAAATACTTGTTAGAATTGCAATAAAAAAAAAAGGAAAGCTGTGGCTATCTAGCTAGGCTTGTGACAATAAATGCTCACGTGCTGCCACTGAGGAACTAGTGCAGATGTTGTAATTAAGTGAGGCAACTTGTTTGTTTTTTTGTGGCAGACGGATGATATCTATTAGAATGATTGATACAAGTAAAGGAGTCCAAAACATAAAAATGCATCAACTTATGTGTGGTATATCTAAGGGCATTCATGAAAGATGATAAGAGATCGTTTGAGAAGTTAATGACAAACTTGAGCCAATAGTTATAAGATTACTTGCACCATCTGTTTGAATCTCTGAATAACTGCTTAAATCCATGTAAGATGATAAGAGAACAGCATAATCCTCTACTTCTGTAATTAGTTTGGAATTAAGACTTTGTTATTGTTATTATAAAATAATTCTGTACTTATATACTCTTACCATGGGGCATTCTTTGAGCAAAATTGAAAAACATAAAGATGTTTTAGTGCATTCTTATTTGTCAATTCTTCATTCTATTGTATTTTGAATAACTTATCCAACCAACCTTTCTTTTATCAAATCTCAGCGATATGATCTAATCATGGGAATTATGTTTACACAGCTTATAAGGGGAACCAAACCAACAACACAAAATCCATGGAGTCCCGAAAACACAAGATTAAAACAAACACAAAAGAATCTCAGCCTCCTCCATCTCCATATATGGTCCTCATGAAATGGAGAAGGGTTTCCAATCTTCCTCATCAAAATAGATAGAATCTCAACCTCCCGCATCTTCTTCTAGTGAACTTAAGTGAGATTAAAATCCTAGACAGCTTTTTCCATGACACATATGTAAGTCTCTCGAATGGTCATAGCTTTTGACAACATTTTGACTTTCTTTTTCCAAAAAAATTAAAAACTTCATACATTTGGAGAGGAACTGCTTCTCACGTTTGCATTGCTATATTTAGTAATTAGAGCAGATGTTTGATAAAATAGTTATGTGGAATAACCATCCTTGATCCTGGTTCGATCTCAAGTCTTATTGTGTTAGGTAGGCACAAATTCTTTTTCCATTTGTCTGAGACATTAAAATTGTTGGCAGAATAGGCAGCTAAATTATAGAAATCTGGCACCTACTTTCTTGTTTCTAGTTTCATAATGTGAGAGCCACAAGTTCATGTAATCTTCTTTTCTCCTGATCCTGTCCATATTCCAGAAAATAAATGGCCTAAAAACAATAAATGATTAATTGATGACTCATGATCGAAAAATCTAGGTAATCTAGCACATTGTGGCTTAATTGGTGAGCTTATACCAAGTGTTTACCTCTTTGATATGAATATCTGGATCAAATTATGTTTTTTCTTTTACAAAACCATGCTGCTAATATTTTTACCAGCATGTTTGCATTGATATTGGGATTTGATATTTCAATAAACATGTAATATATAAGGAAGAACACTCTGTCATGCAAAAAAAGACCATGATATTCTCTCAGGCGTCTGGTATATTGCTTCTCATTTGTGAGGAGAGAGAAGCTAAAGCCAGGTTTCGTGGTTTCTCCTAAGAACACCTACTTTTCCTTCTTGCAGCAGCACTTTGTAGATAATATTACCAAGCATTTTCTTTCTTTCCTTCTTTTATAAAGAAAAGGTGTCTTTTGCTTTTAAAAACATAAAAACACTTTTTTGAGCACTAACATATACATCCATTTAGTTAGTCTTGGTCAGCTTTTGGATTTCTTTCGCTTGGCATGGTAAGCCGATCATGAACTAGATGATGGTTGCAATCAAACAGCTGCTTTGTAGAACAAAAATTTGTGAAGCTGCATTAACTTTGATATATCACTTCATAGACATTTAATCCCCGGAGAAAACGGGAAAGTAAGAGGAAGCAAAGAAGATAAATATCTTTATCTTTTCTATTTAATATAGAAACGAGTGCATATATGGACAAAGCCTCTCACGGGGGGGAACCCTCATGCTACTTTTAAAGCCCATTGTTTTCCAACTTAGCTGTAGATCCTATCATAGTATCCTATCTAACAATGAGCATTGAGGATCCATGTTTCGAAAGAACACTTATTTGAATTCAAAAATAAAAAAGGAAGCAACTCAACCTCCCCTATCTCAGTCAGTGTAATGCACAGCCCTCTTTTCATGTGTAAAGCCGTTTCACCATATATTGTTTTCCTTGGGTAGCTATGACACTCATTATGGAAAGAGCATGGGTGGCATTGGATCCCCACTGGATCGCATGGTTTGAGCCATGATGGCAGCTCATCACCCAACTTTTGATTGTGATGGTTTCAGGTAGTCTGTCCTGCTCAGTGAACTCTGTCCATCTTTCCTTTGTGGTGTTGGTGCTCGTCACTGTAATGAAAACACTACTGGGGATGCAATCATGCTTGGGATTTTGGTGGGCCAATGGAATTGCCATTTGGAATAAATGTGTTTTTGAAGCTTGGCAACTGGTTTGATGTGGTGATAAATCGTCAAATTTTTGACAAGCAAGATGACCTAAAATCTCATGACCATCATCCTTGTAGCTGTTGTTGTTGAGAGAAATGATGCAATACTCTTCAGATTTCCTTTTACTATTTTAGCTCTTGGTTATGAATATTATTGACAACTCAGATTATTCCCTAACAATTAAATAAACAACGAAGCTCATCATGAATTTTTTATGGCTTCTTGACAAAAAGCCTTCATTGTCCCTATAATTAATGTTGCTATGCATTGGTTCTTTAAAAATTTTCAAAGAAAAAAAAAAAAAAGAGAGAACAAAGAAAGAGGAAAAAGAGGTAGGCTTATCCATGGCAATGGGATTGCTTGTATCCACAACTATGTAGTTGTAAGCTGATAACAGACATCCATGTTGTTAAAGAGGTATGTTGTTTGTATTCATTCTTCTTTATTTTGAGAAAACAATACTTCAAGATTTTTCTTTTTCACTGCTTCCCACTTTGTCGAAGATTACTTGCTTAACTGAACTTCTGTAATGCACCTATATATGTCTTCATCCTGATCGATGCCACACTTGTGACAATGATAAAAGTTTGTGCTACAGTCTGAAGATGTTTTCTTTGTGAGTAGGAGCTACTATCGGTGCACACAAAGCAACTGCCGAGTGAAGAAAAGGGTTGAGCGATTGGCAGAGGACCCAAGGATGGTCATCACAACTTATGAGGGTAGACACATACATTCTCCTTCGCATGATGACTCGCAGGCTTCAGATCATATCAATTTCTTGTGGTAGTTCGAGTATTCATCCCATTCAGGCTTCTGGAAATGTAAATTATAAGTTTCATATTGGCGTCATTCAAATGATAATCGTTTGATGTGCTTGTTTTATGGATATATGCATGAAGAACTTCCCAGGTTGAATATGATTTCTAACTGAGAAATTGCTTGGGCCCAGTTAGAGAGGGAGAGGGACTGATCTTTAACTCTGGTTGAGATGTAAATGAGTTGTTCCTGTTCGTGGCTCAACCTGAACATGAACTGATATTTGGTCATGGATTTGTATACTTTTACTTGTAAGGTTGTGTAGAGTTACTTCAGGAAGAATGGTTGTGGGAAGCAATCAATTACATATCAAGCATTACACTTTGTAACAAGAACAGAGATATAGGATAAGAGGAGAATTTGAGTTAGAATGTACAGCAATCAAAACAAGATATAAATTGATTGCAACAAGAATGATAGCTCTGGGGACTACCAAATCCCGAATGACTCAGCCGTTTCGCACCTATTATTGAACAAAAAAGGAAAAAATAAAATAAATAGGTGCCATAGCAATAGGAGATGTGGAGGGATTGAGAGATCAATAACAGACCAAAGAGAGTGAAACCATATATATATATATATATATATATATATATATATATATATATATATGGTTCAGCTCATTGACCTAAGTCCATGGAGAGTAAAAGATTTTATCATGAAAAATATTTAAAATTTATAAAGATGATTCTTCATTAAAATCTTTCTTATAAATCTCTAGATCTGTTTAAATCCAATAGAGCCTTTTCTTTAACTCTTTCGGTAACTCTTTGATTCCGATTTACCTAGGTTGCTTGAGATCAAGGCTTAAAGCAGAGCCAGCTTAAAAGTTAAAATATGCTTATATAGAAGAGGGATATATATTATATAACAAGGACTAAAACTAAAATTTTATGTATATATATATATATATATATATATATATATATATATATATATATATATACATGTGTGTGCGTGTGCGCGTATGTAGATACGTTCTACTTGTGATGTCCCTCCCAATTAGTCCCACATTGGATAATTAGGAAGGGTGAAATGGTTTATAACCTCTTAAGTAAGATGAACAAGTACAATTGGATCCCTTTTGGACCGTGGTGGCCCAAGTTAGTGTGAACCTTGTCCATCTTGCTTTCTTGTAACGAAACGGGTTCGTAAGTGCTACGGGCCCGGAGCCTGGATCGTTATAAAATGGTATCAGAGCCACGCACCAGCCGAATGTGCAGGAGCTAAGTACCACACAGGGTAAAGTGTTACATCAATCAGGAGCTACCTCTTGAGCCTATGGGGGGAGCACCTCTAGAGTCCTGCCTGTGCAGGAACTAAGTGCCACACAGGGCAAAGTGCTACGTTGATGGGAGACACCTCTTGAGCCTGTAGAGGGAGCACCTCTAAAGTCCTGACTGCCTGCCTGGTGGATACGATCATGTGTCTCTGGCGACGAGGACGTCGCCCCTTTAAGAGGGGTAGATTGTGATGCCCCTCCCAATTAGTCCCACATCGGATAATTTAGAAAGGGTGGAATGGTTTATAATCTCTTAAGTAAGATGAACAAGTACCAATTGGATCTCTTTTGGGCCGTGGTGGCCCAAGTTGGTGTAGACCTTGTCCGTCTTGTTTTCTTGTAATGAAACGGATTCGTGGTGCTGCGGGCCCGAAGCCCAGGTTGTTACACTACTTTACCTTTTAAATTCTAATACTACACAAACTAGTATTTGAAGTCTACATAAATGTAAAAACATCTTTTTCGAGCTTGAGAATTCTCAAATAAAGTCAAATAAATCTTTATATTAGCTTGAATTCTTAAGTAATGCTAGAAAGATAGCTAAAATCTTTGTTCGCATTCTCAGCTTACCTCAAAAGGTATAACTCAAGCATTGCATGTACGAATCAAGTTCAAACAATGCATCTAATCTTTAAATAAAAAGGCAGCACTCTGATAAAGAATAATAGTTTCCTCTTGACTAAAGTCACTAAATAAAGTTTTTAATTAACTAAGCTTCTCTAAATGAGTTTTCGAAGCTGAACTCATCAAATAAGCCTCTCATTTAACTGAGTTTATAAAATAAGCTTCTTGTCTAGCTAAGCTCACCAAATAAAATTCTAGATCATCAAATTCTTAGAAATTAAATTACTAAGCTTCTCCTCTTGAACTAGCTGAGCTCATCAAATAAGCTCATTAAATAAAATTTTTTAACCAATTGAGCTCATCAAATTAACCTCTTAACTAATTAATCTCACCAAATAGGGTTTTGAACCAAATAAATTTATCAAATAGGCTTTTTAACCAACTGAGCTTGTACTAGTAAACTTACACTTGGTAATCAATTCTCAAGAATAAAAGATTGTTACATTTGATTTATGATAATAAAATATAGCAATCAACCTATTTATTTTTTTTTTTTAAAAAAATTACTATAAATCTTTTTATCTCTTAACTAACCCTCTCATCTTTTTGCTAGAATATGATTGTTTTGAAAATAATCAAGATTTTTGTAAACTAATTTTAAAAATATTATATATTTTAATATTATAAATAAAAAATATATGTATGATATATAAATATTTAGTAATATATTATACAATAATTTAATATGCAAAAAGATCATAAATATTAATAATTTAAATTTTAAATTTATATATTGTTATATAAATATATAACAGTATTTTTAAATATTAAATATTATATTTAATATCAAATATAAATATAATATTTAAATATTATTTAATGTAAATTAAATATAATCAAATTAAGTATTATTAAATATTTATATTAAATAAAGAATAGCAAACTTTGGCAAACTTAGATTACTATAAATCAAATATTATAGTTCAGATTATTATGTTTAATTATCAAACATGATAACCTGTATAATAATATTATATTATCATGAACCAAATGATTTCTATAAATAAAACTACAGTATAATACATAGTTTATTCTTAGTATCGATGGGTTCTTTGCAACCAAATTTGTACTGTAGCAAAAATTGCATGCATGTAAGCTGCGGTTACAGTTGGACATTTTTTGTTTGGACGCATACAACTACAGTTGTTGCCATTTTTTCAATGTCTGAAACAATGCAATTTGGAAATTGCAAGTAAAAAAATAAA
Organism: Calamus simplicifolius; assembly: GCA_900491605.1. NCBI lineage: Eukaryota > Viridiplantae > Streptophyta > Magnoliopsida > Arecales > Arecaceae > Calamus > Calamus simplicifolius. The sequence goes on from UESW01004391.1 coordinate 691,308, forward strand.
CTATATTAGTTGGATAAAATAGAACATGTATTATCATCATTTAAATAGAAAGGTGATGTTATCCTCCATCCCCATGCTTACTTTAAATGTAAATATGTTGTCCATATTTTAAAAATAAATAATATTAAAATAATTTTATTGATAATATCTTGGGAATCCCTATCAAGAATTAAAATTTTAATCATCCTCCAAGACTTCATGCCATTATTGTCTCATACAATCTGAAGAACGATAACATCTGATGACCAGACCCATTAATCATGGTTATCCACGGGACAAGATTTCAAGCACGGTTGTCACGGCCCTGGCAATGCGGCGCGCGGCGAGGTTGCACGCAGGTCGGGCCCTGCACACGGGTAATGCCAAGTCTGCAATGCTGCTCGTGTCTGCAAAACCCCCGAGGTGGCACAGTGCAGGATGCTGCGTAAGTATATTGAGAGGAGACTTTGCGTCGCTGCGCGTGGCTGGAGCACGCGCAGGCCGAGCTGACTCACGGGACGGCACGCTGCCCTTGAGGCATGCGGAGAGGCCTTAGGCACATTGCCTAGGTCTTTGATGCGCGTGGGCACGTGCGCGAGCCAACGCTGGGCGCCGGGCATGCACGGCCGCGCACTGGGACGCACAGGGGCATGCGCGGGCCAACGCTGGGCGCACGCTGCCCTGTGCGGGCGCAATAGGTGTGCGCTTGCGCTAGCGCTGGAGGCCGGGGCAAGCGCGCGGTCATGTGAGCGCGGGCTCATGCAGGTGTGCGCGTGCATTGACGCTGAGCGCCGAGCACGCGCACAGTCATGTGCGCTGGCGCCGGAGGCCAGGCACGCGCGCGGTCATATGAGTGCGGCACCGGGGGCTTCTTATCCCGTGGTCAGCCTAGCGCTGGGCCGGCCTGGCGCGCGTGGCTTAGGCAGGTGACCCGGTCGGCTGGCGCGTCCCATCTAGGCACATGACCAGGCCGTTGGCCGAGCCAACCTGGACAGCTTGGCTCGCGCACGCGGGATGGACGCGGAGCCAAGTGGGCCAGGATTTTGTGGAGGATATCCCGCGATTTGCGCAGATGCACTGGCAGCCTGGCAGACACATCTGCAACGCGGGAGCGCTGCGGCCGGCACAGCCGGTGCGCGCAGGGGGTGCCCGCAGGCACACATGCGCGGCTGGGCGGTTGGACGGATAGATTGTCCGAGGAGAGATCTGGGATTTTTGGATATGCCTTTGGGATAAGGCTTATCCAATGGATTGAGGCGGTGCTAAGGTCGGCTGGGTGGACCCTAGGCGATGGCATCGAAGGAGATCCAAGTGGAGGAGATTTCCAAAGGAGGAAACCATCCAAGTAGATCCAAGGATCGAACCATCCGAGTGGAGTTCGAGTGGGCCACCAGGCGACCAGAGGAGGGCGCGTGAGGTTGGCGAGCAGCTGGATCAGCGGAGATTGCAGCGTGCGGAGGTCTGAGTTAGGCGAACTTGGACGAGGATGGGACATGGCCGACACGCACAAGTGGTGCGCGGGTGCGAGGCATCCACAGGTCAGTTCTTATTGAGTGAGGTTGGGGCGGGCACTTTGTAAGATCTTTGTTAGGGACAGAGAGGAGTGTCTTTGTAGCCTTCGAGCAACCTCATTATCCAAATTACTTAGTAAAGAGTTCTTTGGTTGGGAAGGCTGTGCTTCCCGTATATCGTTGTGTTTGGGTGGGACTTGTCTTTGGGGATTTTTATTTCATGTTCTGGGGTCGAGGCTGGTTAGGGGAAGGGATCCTCTAACGCCATCACCGGAAGACGCAAGGACCTAGTGGCCATAGGGAGCGCTTGCGCGTGCCAATTGAAAGCCCGGTGACAGGCAGGTATCAGAGCGCGGTCAAGCAAGTTCCAAGCAAAATGGCGAGAGCGGTAGGAGACCGCATAACCCATTTGGAGGGTATTGTGGGAGATCCAAGAGAGGGATCGACCATGAATCTGGTAGCTGTATGCGCAGAGTTGAGCATGCAGTTGGCCGAGTTGCAGACTTCGCATAATCAGTTGATGGAAGTGCACGAGGGGCTGCTTCGCGACCTCGAGCATCGGAGTCTGCAACAACAGCGATCAGATCTAGCCATGGAGGAGATATTGAAGCTCCGGATCCATGCTTTGGAGCAGGAGGTGATCCCGCTAAGGCAGGAGGCGCAGAGTCCAGTCCACATGGTCGGCACTCTGGAAAAGGAAGTGAAGGTCCGGGAGCCTAAGGCCTTCGGCGGAGTCAGGACCGCGACGGAAGTGGAGAACTTCATATGGGATATGGAGACTTACTTCCGTGCGGTGAAGATCCCAGCACCCAATCAGGTGGATTAGGCCTTGACATATTTGGAGGGGAATGCCAAGCTCTGGTGGAGGATCAGGACGGCCAAGGATGACCGTGCAGGGCATCCCAGAATTGAGACATGGGATATCTTCAAGAGGGAACTGAAGGCTCAGTTCTAGCCGAACAACACAGGGTGGCTTGCTCGAGAGAATCTGTGGAAGCTGCGGCAGACAGGGAGCATCCGGGAGTACGTGGCGCAGTTCAACAATCTACTTCTAGAGGTGTCCAACATGTCCGAGGAAGATAAGCTTTTCAACTTTCTCGCTGGCCTACATGGGTGGGCCCAGGTCGAGCTTCGTAGGAGGGAGGTGAGGGATATTCCCTCAGCCTTCATAGCAGCAGAGGCGCTGGACTTTCACAGTGGTACTACTTTGGGTAGCAGTGGCACTACTTTGGGTAGCAGTGGCCAAGGCAAGGGCAAGCGCAAGGGTGCGTCACCACCGCGGGGTCGAGCAGGCAAGAAGGAGGGTGTGCAACCACATGCAGTAGCAAAACCAAAGGGACTGGTAACTTTTACTGGATGCTTCATATGCGGAGGGCCGCATCTAGTACGTGAGTGTCCAAGGAAGGTGGCGGTAGCGGCCGTCACCACCCAGGGAGACAAGGCATCTGAGAGTTCAGAGGAGGAGCCAGTAGCGAGGATGGCCCCGCTACAGTCCATCAACACTTTGGCCATAAGGAGGCAACGCCAAGGTTTGATGTATATGAGGGCTTGGGTCAACGGAAGGACAGTGCAGGCCTTAGTTGATTCCTGCACGACACACAATTTTGTGAGCCAAGGAGCGGTGCACAGATTGGGTCTTGGAGCGCTTTTCAAGCCTTGTAGAGTGAAGCCTGTTAACTCTGAGGAGATGGAGTCTTTGGGCCAAGCGAAGGCCACATTGGAGGTGGGCTCTTGGACTGGGCGCTGCAGCATGATGGTCTTGCCAATCGACGACTATGACCTGATACTCTGGATGGATTTTTTCATCAAGAGCAAGGCCATGGTCATGCCTCGTCGAGGGGCATCTTGATCCGGAGAGGTAGGCATCCATACTTCGTTCCAGTGGAGGAATGGCGTAGGACGGTGAAGGATCGAGGCAAGGGAGCGCCCCACCACCAGACTTGAGGTTGCGCAGCAACCTCATGCCTAGGTGACGCATGGGAGAGCCTAGGCACGGAGGCCTGCAGCAGAAGGAGGCAGGCGGGATGGCTCGACGAGTAAGCTATCCAACAGAGGAGGCATCAGGGGTGCGCGTGGCAGGTGGCCGCGTTGGGACTCGGGAGACTTTGGCAAGAAGGGCCAAGGTACGCGACAACGAGGTGCATCAGGAGGATGCACTGTGCAACGGCATGAAGGTCGACGAGGGCAACAAGATTTCAACGGGGGAAGGATTTGTCACGGCCCTAGCAATGCAGCGCGCGATGAGGTTGTGCGTAGGTCGAGCCCTGCACACGGGCAGTGCCAAGTCTGCAATGCGCTCTTGTCTACAGAACCCCTGGGGTGGCATAGTGCAGGATGCTGCGCAAATATATTGAGAGGAGACTTGATGTCGCTGCGTGTGGCTAGAGCACGCGCAGGCCAGGCCGACTCACGGGACGGCACGCTGCCCTTGAGGCATGCGGAGAGGCCTTAGGCACATTGCCTAGGTCTTTGATGTGCGTGGGCGCGTGCGCAGGTTGGCGCTGGGCGCCGGGCGCGCACGGCCACGCGCTAGGATGCGCATGGGTGTGAGCGGGCCAGCGCTGGGTGCTGGGCGTGCGCGCTGCCCTGCGCACGCACGTGCCCACGCGCACATGGCCACGCGCTAGGATGCGCATGGGTGTAAGCGGGCCAGTGCTGGGTGCTGGGCATGCGCGCTGCCCTGCGCGGGCGCACATAGGCGTGCGCATGCGCCAGTGCTGGAGGCCGAGCATGCGAGCGATCATGTGAGCGCGGGCGCATGCAGGCATGCGCGTGCTTCGGCGCTGGGGGTCGAGTACGTGCACGGTCATGTGCGCGAGCGCACACAGGCATGCGCCGGCGCTGGAGGTCGGGCACGCACACGGTCATGTGAGCGCGGCACGAGGGGCTGCTTATCCCGCGGCCAGCCTGGTGCTGGGCCGGCATGGCGCACGTGGCTTAGGCAAGTGACCCGGCCAGCTGGCGCGTGCCATCTAGGCACGTGACCAGGCCGTTGGCCGGGCCAACCTGGCCAGCTTGGCTCGCGCACGCGGGATTGACGCGGAGCTAGCTGGGCCAGGATTTTGTAGAGGATATCCCGCGATTTGCTCGAACGTGCTGTGAGCCTGGCAGACACGTCCGCAATGCGGGAGCGTCGCGGTCGGCATGGCTGGCGCGCGTAGGGGGCGCGCCTATGCGCACGGGCCTGAGCGGTTGGACGGACAAACTGTTCGAGGACAAATCTGGGATTTTTGGTTATGCCTTTGGGATAAGGCTTATCCAATGGATTGAGGCGGTGCTAAGGTTGGCTGGGCGGGCCTATAAAAGGCTGGGCGGACCCTATGCCATGGCATCGAAGGAGATCCAAGTGGAAAAGATTTCCAAGGGAGGAAACCATCCAAGTAGATCCAAGGATCGAACCATCCAAGTGGAGTTCGGGTGGGCCACCAGGCGATCAGGAGGATGCACTGTGCAGCGGCATGAAGGTCGACGAGGGCAACAAGATTTCAACAGGGGAAGGATTTGTCACGGCCCTAGCAATGCAGCGCGCGACGAGGTTGCGTGTAGGCCGAGCCCTGCACACGAGCAGTGCCAAGTCTGCAATGCTGCTCGTGTCTGCAGAACCCCTGGGGTGGCATAGTGCAGGATGCTGCGCAAGTATATTGAGGAGACTTGATGTCGCTGCGTGTGGCTGGAGCACGCGCAGGCCAGGCCAACTCACGGGACGGCACGCTGCCCTTGAGGCATGCGGAGAGGCCTTAGGCACATTGCCTAGGTCTTTGATGTGTGTGGGCGCGTGCACAGGTTGGCGCTGGGCACCGGGCGCGCATGGCCACGCGCTAGGATGCGCATGGGTGTGAGCGGGCCAGCGCTGGGTGCTGGGCGTGCGCGCTGCCCTGTGCGCGCGTGGGCATGTGCCCACGCGCGCATGGCCACGCGCTAGGATGCACATGGGTGTGAGCGGGCCAGTGCTGGGTGCTGGGCGTGCGCGCTGCCCTGCGTGGGTGCACATAGGCGTGCGCATGCGCCAGTGCTGGAGGCCAAGCACGCGTGCGATCATGTGAGCGCGGGCGCATGCAGGCATGCGCGTGCTTCGGCGCTGGGCGTCGAGCACGTGCACGGTCATGTGCGCGAGCACACACAGGCGTGCGTCGGCGCTGGAGGTCGGGCACGCGCACGGTCATGTGAGCGCGGCACGAGGGGCTGCTTATCCAACGACCAGCCTGGTGCTGGGCCGGCCTGGCGCGCGTGGCTTAGGCAAGTGACCCGGCCGGCTGGCGTGTGCCATCCAGGCATGTGACCAGGCCGTTGGCCGGGCCAACCTGGCCAGCTTGGCTCGTGCACGCGGGATTGACGCGGAGCTAGCTGGGCTAGGATTTTGCGGAGGATATCCCGCGATTTGCTTGAACGTGCTGCGAGCCTGGCAGACATGTCCGCTACACGGGAGCGTCGCGGTCGGCATGGCTAGCGCGCGTAGGGGGCGCGCCTATGCGCACGGGCCTGAGCGGTTGGACGGACAGACTGTCCGAGGACAAATCTGGGATTTTTGGTTATGCCTTTGGGATAAGGCTTATCCAATGGATTGAGGCAGTGCTAAGGTCGGCTGGGTGGTCCTATAAAAGGCTGGGCGGACCCTATGCCATGGCATCGAAGGAGATCCAAGTGGAGGAGATTTCCAAGGGAGGAAACCATCCAAGTAGATCCAAGGATCGAACCATCCAAGTGGAGTTCGGGTGGGCCACCAGGCGATCAGAGGAGAGCGCGTGAGGTTGGCGAGTAGCTGGATCAACGGAGATCGCAGTGTACGGAGGTCTGAGTCAGGCGGACTTGGACGAGGATGGGATGTGGCCGACACGCACAGGCGGTGCGCGGGTACGAGGCATCCACAGGTCAGTTCTTATTGAGTGAGGTTGGGGCAGGCACTTTGTGAGATCTTTGTCAGGGACAGAGAGGAGTGTCTTTGTAGCCTTCGGGCAACCTCATTATCCAAATTACTTAGTGAAGAGTTCTTTGGTTGGGAAGGCTGTGCTTCCCGTATATCGTTATGTTTGGGTGGGACTTGTCTTTGGGGATTTTTATTTTATTGTTCTGGGGTCGAGGCTGGTTAGGGGAAGGGATCCTCTAACGCCATCACCAGTAGACGCAAGGACCTAGTGGCCATAAGGAGCGCTTGCGCGTGCCGATTGAAAGCGCTGTGACACAGTACCCCTTTTTTTTTCTCCGGCATTTTACCAAACACTTCACGCACGCATGCTGCAAACTAGGTTGTTGAAGCCAGAACCAGATTTAAGAGCGTGGACATAGATATGTGGTCTTCCTGGAGGATGACAAACCTTAAAGTAGTTTTCAATTAGGCAGTTTTGATGGTGATCTGGGGGTCCATCTCGTCCATCTACATGTAGAAATGCGCTCACTTATGGAGCTCAAGTGCATGGAGAGGATACCTACCATCGTGGCCTCATCAAGCCAGCTATCAGACCCTCGTTGATTCATGCGCGTGCCCTTGGCCATGCGGGCCCTTAGCTGTGCTGCACTGGCTGTGTGTGCGCATGGCATCAAGGGGGATTGGCGCACGCAGTGCATGGGCCTAGACTGCAAGCTCAGACTTCCAGAACTCCAGGGGTTGGAGTTGATTGGAGGCCCCTCAAGAATAGTGAGAGTACTGGGTGCTTCGCAAGATGCTCCATTCCAAGGACGGGCTTGGACTTGGCCACGACACTAGATGGGGGTGGCTATGGCAAACCTTGTGCCGGCAAGTGTTTCCATGGATGCTTACATGGCGAAGGTTGAACAATGATGTGGCATTAGCGGACCTGTGCTCGGAGCATAGGCACAACGGCATGAATGGGTGCATGCCAAGAGACCGTGGGCACAGACAAATTGATGGATGCTCTTTGGCTAAGGATTCAACCCATCCAGTGGGATAATGAACATGACCATTGGGTGCGTTCATGGCTGGTCGGAGGCCTAAGCGGGAAAATAGTTGCTGACAAGAAAAAGTTTGGGTGGTTCCAAGAACTTCCTTGTCCATATGGCCATCGGTTGGTATGGCCTAAGACTTAGGCCTAGCAGTTCCCAGAAGTTTGGAAAACTTTCTAGCGATTGGAGGAATATCCACCGCAAATCTATTTATGGCACATATGCCTTCAGGCAATGGACACACAAAGTACGATGAGACTATTGGAGTGAGTCTTTGTGTATACTTGTACTTTTGAGAATTCATTAAAGAAGTTTGTCTTTACTTCTGTCTTGATAAGGGAAGGCTGGCTGAATTGAGGGATCTAGCGCCGCACAAGGTCTTTTGGTGAGAAAAAAAATTTAAGTCCAAAATATTGATCATGTGACAATGGTATCAGAGCCCGATTATAGGCTCTTTGAAGATTTTCTTTCAAGAGAATTGTTGCATTGATGTCGGCGGGAGGTAGCAACATGGAGGCTTTGAAGGAAAGGATGGCCCGGTTGGAGACAATTGTCAAGTTGCCTCAAACAGACCAAGCATCTTCTTTATGGGCGCAAGTTGAAGCTTGTCAAGCAACCTTACTTGTGCTGTAGGAGTCGCTGGGGTGCTGCACAACTTCGTATTGATGAGGCGGTGTTGGATATCCGACTAATCAAGTCAGTGGTGCAAACCCATCCTTAGGGTGATGGAAAGATCAAAATGAAGGTCCCTGATCCATATTCTTACAATGGCACTCAGAGTGCCAAGGAGCTGGAGAACTTTCTTTGGGATATCGAGCAGTACTTTAAGGCTACTAGTGTTCTGGAGGGAGAGAAGGTTTCCATCACTTGCATGTATCTTGCAAGTGATGCAAAACTCTGGTGGCGGACCTGGACCAATGATCTTGGTGACCCGAGATTCACACTTGGAAGGCCCTGAAGCTAGAATTGAAGAATCAATTTCTTCCCTGTAGCACATCTTGGGTTGCCAGGGATGCCCTAAAGAAGCTGAAGCAAGATGGCAATGTGAGGGACTATATGAAGGTGTTCAATTCCCTCATGTTAGACATCAAGGATATATCGAAGCCAGATAAGTTGTTCAATTTCTTATCTGGCCTTCAACCATGTGCTCAGTTGGAGTTGCGGAGACAAGGGGTGATAAACTTGTCTACCACATTAACTGTTGCGGAAAGATTGGTGGACATTCGAATAATCAAGTCCCTTTCCAGTCCTTCCAAAAAGTCTCGTCCCACCAACAAGTTTTCTAAAAAAGACTCCAAAGTAGAAAGATGGTAGAAAGAAGACAAAGGACTTCGGAAAGGCAAAAATGAAGGCCAAGGAGGATGGCTCTTCTTCAAAGAAGACAAAGGAAACTTGATTTTGCGGGTTGCTATATTTGCAATGGCCCTCATTATGCAAAAACTGTCCAAAGCGGGAAAAACTAAATGCTCTCGTTGCTGGTGACTCAAATGAGAGTGATTCAAAGTAGGAAGGCCCTGAACATATTGCTCCTCTTCAAGTGCTTGGAGTTCTTTATGCGGAAGAAGCAACGACGGATTGACCCTGATTGATGTTTGTCCAGACTGGTATCAATGGGCATTGTGTCTTTTTTTATGGTAAACACTAATGCCACCAATAGCTTTGTTGCTGAAAGATGGTAAGTCCTTTGGGCTTGAAACTGTCCAAACACTCAAGCCATATCAAGGCGGTGAATTCCCAATCTTAGGCTGTGAAAGGCATGGCCTTTAATGTCAAGATATCCATCGGCAACTGGGAAGGCCAATTGGATCTGATGGTGGTGCCCCTAGATGACTTTGATGTCATAATTGGTAATGACTTTTTCATTGGTGCCAAAGTTGCTATTATCCCACATATGGGTAGAATCCTCTTCGGTGATGAGAGAAAATGTGAGCCCCTGTTCTTGCGACGGATCCTCACATGGTGAGGATCCGCCATTGTTGACGGAGGAAGGGCGGCGCCGTCCCCTTCCTCCGCCATTGTTGACAGCTGTGGCATGGCAGGCGCCGCAGCTGATCAAGGAAGGGGGCGCCGACGTGCCCCCTTCACACGAGTATAGGGGAGGGGATAACCCTCCCCTCGCCACTATATAAGGAGGGGGGAGCACCCCTCCTTCTCCGTGAGCTTTCCCCCCCCCCCGGTGCCGGCCACAGGTAAGGGGAGAGAGAGAGAATCACAGAGAGATTGAGAGAGAGAGACAGAGAGAAAGGGAGAGGAACCAAGCCGGTTCATGGCTTGGTTCGGGCCCGGCGGAGTGCCCGATGCCTCATCGGGCCTGGGCGGCGGCCAGGGGACCTCGCCGGCGGTGGGCGACCGTCCGGTGAGGATCCGACCGGCCGTGGTGGCCGGCCGTGCCACCGGCACAGTGCCAAGCCGCGGACGAACGAGAGAGAGGAAGAGAGAAATTGAGGGAGAAAGAGAGGGAGAGGGAGCGGCCGCGCGGCGGCCGGCTTTGGCCCGGTCGCCGGCGCCGACCGCCCAGGAATTGGCCGGCGGCGGCCCTGGCTGCCGGCATGGCTCCCTCCCCTGTTCGGGTAAAACAGGGGAGGCACGTGGGAAGAAAGAGACGTGGGCCGGCTGGGCTGTCCCACGTTGGGCCCTATTGGGCCATTTTGAGCCATCTTTGGGCATTTTGGGCCCGTATTGGGCCAGGAATGGAGAAATAAAAATATGACCCGATTCGGCGTTGATTCTAGTTTCTCGAGATATTTTTATTTCCCCATTCGGCTTATATATTGAGAGATATTCGAGCCCAAAGTTGGGCCCAGGATTAGACTGGGTAGACCTTAGGGGATGCTGCATTATTCCAATTTTTGAGATTTAATTATGGAAATTAATGCTGTAGGTAACCAGATGTCCACATAGCTGATTTACAGTTTGGAATTAGCGTACTGAGGTAAGTAAGCCATTTATTATAATTTTCATAATTTATTAGAATATAAAAATTATGGATATATTGCATTATTTGGAAAAATAAGACAAAATGAATTTTGTTATACAATTGGGTATCTGTTATAATTATATGTGATTACTAATATTTTGCAAAGTAATGGATTATAAATGTGCAAAAATTGAATGATGTGATTATTTTGGCTTTGCAAAATATACTGGTATTATTGATGTATTTTATGCTATGAATGTACAAACCACTGTATATGTGATATGAGAGCTTATGCTCATGATGATGCATGATGGCTACATGCAAATATGATGATGATATGTGTCGCCGGTTCTCATATGATGTGAAATGATGTGAAATGCCAAGTGATACGGGACCCACCTCCATAGGGGGAGATATGTGGAGGACACACATCTAGAGGATGTGATGTGATTGATATATTGCATAACGCACACATCTAGAGGATGTGTTGTGATTGATTATGATATATGGCATAACGCTGGTACCAGGACCCTTCCTCTTAGGGGACATTAAAGAGTGATACACCAGATGGGTGTTGTAGGGCCGTGGGACACATAAGAAATAATAATTATATGAATACAGTGGGTTTGTTTACATTGCATATTTCAGCATTTATTGTATAATTAAGCTTCCAAAATTATTTGAGCTGATGATACATGTTTTGATAACATGATGAATGTATTTGAAATTGGAAGTTTTATACATGAAAATGTGGTTTGATAATATCTTGACGAAATGATTATATAATAGTAGGCTTACTTATTGAGTGTAAGCTCATATAAATCTTACAATGTTTTTCAGAGCCACAGGACTGAAGAATGGGATCTGGGGTAGTTGGAGCTTCATTCAGAGGAAACTAAGATCCAACATTTTGTTGTAACCCCAGTGACTTATGTATGATGGGCATGTAGCCTAAAACCTATGATTATGGTTTGTATTAAGAACCATTTAAATTGGATGATATATAGTTATTACCCCTTCTTGTATTAAATGTTATATTTCGGGATGCCTTGCATGCCAGGCATGCGGCGGGTTGCCACCCCTAGATCCAATATAGGGTCTGGGGCGTGACAGCTTATGTGGTATCAGAGCCTAGGTTTGACCTTAGGGACAAACATAAGATGACACTAGGCAAAACAGTAGGATGACACTGGGAGGGTAACAACTCTAAGAAGATATAATTTTTTCTAATAAATATGTTTTGAAAACTTAGGGGTTTGTAAAGATATTGATTGGAACCAAACTTGGCAGGGAATAGTCATGCCTCGTCACACCAGAAGTATGCGACAAGTTGGAGGTTCCCAGGCTGGTGACTCTGGCCAGCAGGGAGGCCAGCAAACTTTTGGAGGCTCTGGTTCCATTAATGTGGCTGGTAATGGCCAGCAACAGTGCCAGACTGAGATACTTCAGGCCCTTGTGGAAATGGTGCAGGCTATGCAGCAGCAGATCCAACAAGTGGTGCCTGCTCAGCCCGTCCCTCCTACTCGCAAAACCCACGAGTCGAACCTGAACCACCAGTCCAGCCCGCTCCGCCGCAACCCTGGCAAGGAGGAGGTCGGAGCTTTGCTGAGTTTAAGAGCTTAGCCCCTGCTCCCTTCTCTGGATCCACCAACCCCGCTGATGCTGAGGGGTGGATGAGGGAGATGGAGAAGGCCTTCATGGCCCATGGTAGCCAGGAGGAGGAGCGGATTAGATTTGCCACCTACCTCCTTCAAGGGGAGGCATATGATTGGTGGTTGCATATGGAGCAGCGATTGGGTGGACAGGCTGTTTCCTGGAGGGAGTTCAAGGAGACCTTTTTCAAAATACTTTCCCAGTAGTGTGCAAAGACAGATGGAGTCTGAGTTTCTGGAGCTGGAACAGAAGAATCTCTCTGTGGCCCAGTACGAAGCCGAGTTCACTAGGCTAGCCCGGTTTGCTCCGGAAATAGTGACCACTGAGAGAGCCAAGATCACCAGGTTCACTGAAGGACTGCGACCCAAACTGAGGCAAGCAGTCAATGCATTTGAACTCTCCACATATAGTGCTGTGGTGAGTAAAGCCCTGGTGATCGAAAGAGACATGAATAGGAACCAGAAGGAGTGGGAGCTAAAGAGGAAGAGGAAGGGGTCTCCTTCGGGCCAGTCTTCGGGGCAGGCTAAGAAGAAAGATACATATCAGCCCCCTCAGGACCGAAGGGTAAGGAGACCCGTTGCCCTCACTGCGGGAACTTCCACCCGGGCAGGCAGTGCCGTGGGCCGAGAGGTGCCTGCTTCATATGTGGAAAGTGGATCACAAGATGGCCACTTGTCCCCTTCGGAGAGATCAGCTGCCTTCTCCAAATCTTGGGATGAACCAGCCGCAGCAGCCGAGGACCCAGGGAAGGGTCTTCACCCTCACCCAACAGGATGCTGCCGCTTCTAACTCCGTTGTGGCAGGTATACCTGTTACCTAAGTACCCCTTTAAGATTATTTGTTCATATGCGATATAATGCATTGATCATGAAGGATAAATAGGATCCGCTATATGACATCTAAGACAACTAAACTTTGTGTCAGGGACAATTAAAGTAGGCAACACTTATGCTCAGACTTTAGTAGATCCGGGTGCCACGCATTCTTTTATATCTGATGCTTATCTTGCCAATAATGCATCGTTGACACCCGTTCCCCTAGAACAAGAGTTGCTCATTGCATTCCCAAATGGAGATGTTATGAGGGTGGAGTCTGTATGCAGATCCTGCCAGATCAACGTGGGCGACAAGAGGCTGGAGGCTGATCTAATCGTCCTTCCACTAAAGTCCTTTGATGTTATCCTTGGGATGGACTGGTTGGCCTCCTATCATGCTTCGGTAGACTGTTTCAGGAAAATGGTGATCTTCAAAATCCCTAATCAGCCTGAATTCAGTTTTACTGGAAGCCAGGAACACCTGGCCTCAGTGTTTGTATCAGCACTGCGGGCTGCCAAATATTTGATGAAAGGTGGCCAAGGGTTTCTTTTGTGGTCAAGGACCTTCAGCAGGAAGAGGTCAAGTTGGAGGATATTCCAGTGGCTATGGAGTTTCCTGACTTTCCGGATGATTTGACCGAATTGCCTCCAGACCGGGAAGTTGAGTTCACCATTGATTTGGTCCCTGGCACTGGACCTATATCCAAGGCCCCAGCTGAGCTAAAAGAGTTGAAGAGCCAATTGCAGGAGCTCCTAGACCGGGATTTATTAGACCGAGTGTCTCTCCTTGGGGTGCTCCAGTATTATTTGTCAAAAAGAAAGATGGGAGTCTTCGGCTCTGCATTGATTACCGAGAAATCAATAAGGTAACAGTGCAAAACAAGTATCCCTTGCCGAGGATCGACGATCTGTTTGATCAACTCCAAGGAGCTCGGGTATTCTCGAAGATTGATCTTCGGTCAGGATACCATCACTCAAGGTCAAGGCTGGAGATGTGCCTAAGACAGCATTCAGGACTAGGTATGGCCACTACGAGTTCTTGGTGATGCCGTTTGGGTTAACTAATGCCCGGCAGCATTCATGGACTTGATGAACAGAATCTTTAAGCCATACTTGGACAGTTTGTGGTGGTATTCATTGATGACATCCTGGTGTATTCTAAAAGCCAGGAGAGCATATGGACCACCTGAAGATTGTTCTGCAAACCCTTCGGGAGAAAAAGCTTTATGCCAAGTTGCAGAAGTGTGACTTCTGGTTGAGCCAAGTATCATTCTTGGGTCATGTAATATCTAAAAATGGCATAACTGTGGACCCAAAGAAGATTGAGGCAGTGTAAATTGGAGTCGACCTTCCAATGTATCTGAAGTCAGAAGCTTCGTGGGGCTGGCTGGATATTATCGCAGATTCGTGGAGGGCTTTTCTCGCATTGCTCTACCCCTGACTCGCTTGACCCAAAAGCAAGCGAAGTTTGACTGGACTGAGGAGTGTGAGAGAAGTTTCCAGGAGCTAAAACAACGCCTAGTGTCAGCCCCCATCCTTACCCTTCCGTCAGGATCTGGAGGATTCACTCTATACACGGATGCTTCTCGGAAGGGATTGGGATGTGTTCTGATGCAAATGAGAAGGTGATAGCTTATGCCTCCAGGCAGCTAAAGCCATACGAGCAAAATTATCCTACTCATGACCTGGAGTTGGCTGCTGTAATTTTGCCTTAAAGATCTGGCGGCATTATCTATATGGAGAAGCATGTGATGTGTACACAGACCACAAAAGTCTAAAGTACATCTTCACTCAGAAGGAGTTAAACTTGAGGCAAAGGAGGTGGATGGAGCTACTAAAAGATTATGACCTGAACCTGCACTATCATCCAGGGAAGGCCAATGTGGTAGCTGATGCCTTGAGTAGGAAGTCCTCCTCGGAGTTAGCTTCTATGATCACCTCTTAGCCTCACATCCAGAGGGATCTTGAGAAGCTGGAGGTTGGATTGTGAGTACAACGGTCCGATGGGCTTGTGGCAGCACTTGTACTCCAACCAACTCTGTTAGACAGGATCAAGTCCTCAGAAAGAAGACTTGGACCTGCAAAAGATTAAAGAAGTCGTGAAGTCAGGGGTTCAAAATGAATTTGCTATAATGGAGGATGGATCCCTGAGATTTGATGGCAGGCTCTGTGTGCCAAATGTGGTGGAACTAAGAGCAGAGATTCTGAAGGAGGCCCACTATTCTCCTTACATGGTGCACCCAGGAGGTACCAAGATGTACAAAGACCTAAAGGAAAACTTTTGGTGGAAAGGAATGAAGAGCGAGATTGCTCAGTATGTAGCCAAATGTTTGGTATGTCAGCAAGTGAAGGCTGAGCATCAAAGGCCTGCGGGACCCCTTCAATCTCTGATGATTCCACAATGGAAATGGGAGAAGATCACTATGGACTTTGTGACTGGTCTGCCTAGACCCCTAGGAACAATGATGCGGTATGGGTCATTGTAGACAGATTGACGAAGTCAGCCCATTTCCTGCCATTCAGAGTTGGGATCTCCAGTGAGAGATTGGCCAACATGTATATTGAGCAAATTGTGAGGCTTCATGGTATTCCCGTATCTATTGTATCAGATAGGGATACTAGGTTTGTGTCCCAATTCTGGAAGAGTCTTCATAGAGCTCTGGGGACCAAATTGAACTTCAGCACAGCCTTCCATCCCCAGACAGATGGGCAGTCTGAGAGAACCATACAGACCCTGGAGGACATGTTGCGAGCCTGTGTAATGGACTTGGGTGGTGCTTGGGATAACCACTTATCTTTAGTGGAATTTGCTTACAATAACAGCTACCAAGCCAGTATCCAGATGGCTCCATTTGAGGCCTTGTATGGTAGAAAATGCAGATCTCCTTATGTTGGGATGATGTGGGGGAGAGAAAATTGTTGGGCCCTGAGCTGATTCGGCAGACAGTAGAGAAGGTGCAACTGATCAAGGGATGACTCCGCACAGCTCAGAGCCGACAGAAGAGCTATGCTGATGTGAGAAGAAGGGAGCTAGAATTTCAAGTTGGAGATCATGTCTTCTTGAAGATATCACCAACCAAAAATGTGATGAGATTTGGGATTAGAGGTAAACTGAGTCCACGATACATTGGACCATTTGAGATTCTGAGCAAAGTAGGGGAGGTGGCTTATAGCCTGGCATTACCTCCGGCACTCTCTGGGGTACACAATGTATTTCATGTATCTATGTTGAGAAAGTACATTCCTGACCCCAGCCATGTGATACAGTTTGAGCCCATGCAGTTAAGGAAGGATCTAACGTATGAGGAGCATCCTGTGCGTATTGTGGACCGCAAGGATCAAGTTTTAAGACGGCGTAGCATTCCTTATGTCAAGGTTCAGTGGAGTAACCATTCTGAGAGGGAAGCTACTTGGGAGCTTGAGGAAGAAATTAAAGAGAAATATCCTCAATTGTTTGTAACATAACATATGTAAATGGAAAGAAGATTAATCATATGATCAAAGCTTTGGATTCTAAATGTTATTTGAAGTACACCAATTTCGAGGCCAAAATTTTTATAAGGAGGGAAGAATGTGAGCCCCTGTTCTTGCGACGATCCTCACATGGTGAGGATCCGCCATTGTTGACGGAGGAAGGGGGCGCCGCCCCCTTCCTCCGCCATTGTTGACAGCTGCGGCAGGGCAGGCACCGCAGTCAAGGAAGGGGGGCACCGACGCGCCCCCTTCACACGGGTACAGGGGAGGGGATAACCCTCCCCTCGCCACTATATAAGGAGGGGGGGAGCACCCCTCCTTCTCCGCGAGCTTTCCCCCCGGCGCCGGCCATAGGTAAGGGGGAGAGAGAGAGAATCACAGAGAGATTGAGAGAGAGACAGAGAGAAAGGAGAGGAACCAAGCCGGTTCATGGCTTGGTTCGGGCCCGGCGGAGTGCCCGATGCCTCGCCGGGCCTGGCGGTGGCAGGGGACCTCACCGGCGGCGGCGACCGTCCGGTGAGGATCCGGCCGGCCGTGCCACCGGCACAGTGCCAAGCTGCGGACGGACGAGAGAGAGGAGAGAGAAATTGAGGGAGAAATAGAGGGAGAGGGAGGCGGCCGCGGCGGCCGGCCGGCTTTGGCCCGGTCACCGGCGGTCAGACCGCCCAGGAATTGGTCGGCAGCAGCCCTGGCCACCAGCATGGCTCCCTCCCTATTCGGGTAAAACAGGGAGGCGCGTGGGGAAGAAAGAGACGTGGGCCGGCTGGGCCATCCCACGTTGGGCCCTATTGGACCGATTTTGAGCCATCTTTGGGCCATATTTTGGACCCCGTATTGGGCCAGGAATGGAGAAATAAAAATATGGCCCGATTCGGCGTTGATTCTAGTTTCTCGGGATATTTTTATTTCCCATTCGGGTTATATATTGAGAGATATTCGAGCCCAAAGTTGGGCCCAGGATTAGACTGGGTAGACCTTAGGGGATGCGGCATTGTTCCAATTTTTGAGATTTAATTGTGAAAATTAATGCTGTAGGTAACCAGATGTCCACATAGCTGATTTACAGTTTGGAATTAGCGTACTGAGGTAAGTAAGCCATTTATTATAATTTTCATAATTTATTAGAATATGAAAATTATGGATATATTGTATTATTTAGAAAAATAAGACAAAATGGAATTTTGTTATACAATTGGGTATCTGTTATAATTATATGATTACTAATATTTTGTAAAGTAATGAATTATAAATGTGCAAAAATTGAATGATGTGATTATTTTGGCTTTGCAAAATATACTGGTATTATTGATGTATTTTATGCTATGAATGTACAAACCACTGTATATGTGATATGAGGAGCTTATGCTCATGATGATGCATGATGGGCTACATGCAAATATGATGATGATATGTATCGCCGCGGTTCTCATATGATGTGAAATGATGTGAAATGCCAAGTGATACGGGACCTACCTCCACAGGGGGAGATATGTGGATGACACACATCTAGAGGATGTGATGTGATTGATATATTGCATAATGCACACACATCTAGAGGATGTGTTGTGATTGATTATGATATATGGCATAACGCTGGTACCAGAACCCTTCCTCTTAGGGGACATTAAAGAGTGATACACCAGATGGGTGTTGTAGGGCCGTGGGACACAAGGAAATAATAATTATATGAATATAGTGGGTTTGTTTACATTGCATATTTCAGCATTTATTGTATAATTAAGCTTCCAAAATTATTTAAGCTGATGATATACATGTTTTGATAACATGATGAATGTATTTGAAATTGGAAGTTTTATACATGAAAATATGGTTTGATAATATTTTGACGAAATGATTATAATAGTAGGCTTACTTATTGAGTGTAAGCTCATATAAATCTTACAATGTTTTTCAGAGCCACAGGACTAAAGAATGGGATTTGGGGTAGTTGGAGCTTCATTAAGAGGAAACTAAGATCCAATATTTTGTTGTAACCCCAGTGACTTATGTATGATGGGCATGTAGCCTAAAACCTATAATTATGGTTTGTATTAAGAACCATTTAAATTGGATGATATATAGTTATTACCCCTTCTTGTATTAAATGTTATATTTCGGGACGCCTTGCATGCCAGGCATGCGGCGGGTTGCCACCCCTAAATCCAATATACGGTCTGGGGCATGACAGAAAACCTTGCTTTATTTCTAGGCAAGAAAGGGATCTTGTTCGGAAAGTAGAGATGGTTTCTGCAAGGCAGTTGGCCCGTGGTTGCAGAAAGGGCCAAGGCACCTACCTCACAGTGATTATGGAGGACCCAAAGGAAATGGTGGGGGTACCAAAGGGGGTGGCTGCAATTCTGAAGGATTTAATAATATTATGCTCCAAGAACTGCCTAAGGGGCTTCCACCTCGGCATGGCGTAGACCATCGCATTGAATTAGTGCTAGGCCCAGACCTCTTGCCAAGGTTCCCAATCGAATGTCGCCAAAGGAGTTGACCGAAACTAAAATGACAGTTGAGGGAACTGTTAGATTCCAAGAAGATTCAACCTTTAAAATCCCCTTTCAGTGCTATAGTGCTGTTCCAAGAGAAACAGGATGGTTTTCTTCGACTTTGTGTTGATTATAGAGGCCTGAACAAGGTCACTATTAAGAATAAGTATTCGGTGCCTTTGATTATGGATTTGTTTGACCATCTATCCAAGGCAACATATTTTACCAAGTTGGACCTGCGATTAGGATATTGGCAAGTCCGAATTGCAGAAGGAGATGAACCGAAGACCACAATGGTCACTATGGATCTTTTGAATTTATGGTCATGCCATTTGGCTTGACCAATGCCCCTACAACTTTTATAATTTAATGAATAATGTATTTCATGACTATATTGATAAGTTTGTTGTAGTCTATCTGGATGACATCGTTGTATACAGTGAGTCCTTCAAAGGATCACTTAGAGCATTTAAGGCTGATGTTTGCTCGGTTGAGAAAAAATGATTTATATGTAAAAAGAAAAAAATGTGAGTTCTGCCTTGGGGAAATTAAGTTCCTTGGGCACCTTGTGGGCAACGAGTTGGTGAAGATGGATGCCAGGAAGGTGCAAGCCATCACTGAATGGCCAAAACCAAATAAGATGATGGAATTGAGAAGTTTTCTTGGGCTAGCCAATTACTATCAAAAAATTATGGCTGGCTACTCAAAAAAAAGTTTCTCCTTTGGCGGATCTTTTGAAGAAGGACCAACCTTGGCCATCAGATTGGTGTCAAAAGGCAATCGAAGATATCAATGTAGCCATTTCTTCAGAACTGGTGTTGAAGTTGCCTGACTTTGTAAAACCTTTTGAAGTCCATACAGATGCCTCTGACGTGGTTGTTGGAGGGGTCCTTGTACAAGATGGATATCCGGTTGCCTTTGAGAGTTGGAAACTGAAAGAGGTCGAGTAAAGATATCCTGCCCATGAAAAGGAGATGCTTGCAGTGGTGCATTGTCAATAGACTTGGCGGGTTTACTTGATGGTGACCAAGTTCATAGTGAGGACAGATAATGTGGCCAACACTTTCTTCTTGACTCAAAAGAAATTGTCACCTAGACAGGTGCGGTGGCAAGAATTTCTTATAGAGTATGATTTCCTATAGGAGCACAAGCCTGGAAGGCATAACTAGGTTGCGGATGCCTTAAGTAGGAGAGGTGTCCAAGAGATAGTTGCTTCTATCTCTCAAATTGAAGTAGACTTTCCTAACAAAATCTGAAAAGTGGCTCAATTGGTTGTGGGCTACCAGAAGCTACTTCAATAAGTCTGAGATGGTATACTTGAAGGTACTAATTGAAAGATGGCAAGAGATGGTCGTATATATGTTTCTCATAATGGGGGACTACAAATTATTTTATTTGTTATCCTAATTTAACCATTAAAATAAATATTAATTACTTTAAATTTACTAAGAATTGATACTTTTATGGATGGTTATAGAAAAGGAGCCTATAGATGGAAAGAGCTTGATTTTTGGAGCCTAACGATGCAGACAGTACTCAAATCAAGACTATATTTGTCCAAAAAGGAAGAAAGAGATAATTTTACATGATTCATGGTACAAACTAAGGCAGGTGATATGGAACGGATGGCTGAGAAGTTTTCTTACAATATCTAAACGATCTTGAGCCCGATTAACTCCAACTTTGACTAGAAGAAAGCCCTAAACAAGCTCTATAAAAGGAGGACCTTATGTCAGCTCCCCCTTCTTTCTGGGGCCATCGACAGCCACCTGCACACCACTGGTAATTGGATAGAGTTCTACTAGTTTTTATGTAGTACTCCATAAAGAGCTAGAGAACTCCAACAAATTATCATAAGTGGCAGACACTCGAAAAATATCCTGTTAAAAACTTTTATTATCAACTCAATTATATATGCACATCACTCAAGTCAACACTAAGCATCAACCTGCTCAGATAATAATTTTCATGACATCTTCAGGCAATTTACAAGATCACATTCACAATCAACATCAAAATCATAAGTACATACACAATGCTCACAATTTTCTCCTAAACATAAGTCTTGTACTCATATCCAAATAAGTCTAATACATCACCACATCTCACTGTACATATATACATATACATATACATGAATATCATCCCACACTAGCTCAATATATAAGGCTATCATCTATACATGAATATCATCCCACACTAGCTTGTATAAATTAAAGTATATTTTTAACATGATATCAGATAAAGTAAAATATAGCTTATTCTTCAAATAATATACCAGTACTGAAATACTCTACAATAACTTTCCACTGAAAGATAACTCATTAAGATAAAAATTTATGCATTACAACATGAAGATATGCATTCTTTCCCTACAGCCCAGACTTTGTTTATTAAATTCCCAGATTCTCACTGGGATCTGCCTGCCCACTGGCATCTCATATAAACTTTTCCTCTGGGATAATTACTTGGCCCACTGGCCCTTTTTAAATCATAATATATATTTTTAAATCTCATGATACTGGGTTGTGTGTGTAATGCCTCTAAGGTACTACCTTACACTCGCCCTCCTGTAGGTGTACTCTCATCGGGTGCATGACTAGCAATAGGATCCCCGCACAAATAGCACCCCTTACCCATGCGGTTCATCCAGCAAAGTGCTTTGTTTCTTAACCCTGGAACCTCAGATTTTCTCTCTGCCCCCATGGGCTATATATATAGTAACCAGCTCCACTGAGCTATGAATTCATACCCCCATGGGCTACTTACAACCTGTCCCACTGGTTTGGTCAAGCATGCACTCACTCCTGATTCCAGGGTTCATTGTACGATCGAATCGCAAGGAGGTGCCGGCTCAATAGTCGTGTGTAATGCTCATGCTATAGCACAATCTAAAGGGTGATCAGCCCTATAGCTGCCTGATGCTCAGTATGATACATACATCAAAATATGTCATTTGTAAAGCTTTATCATGCAAATATACCATGTATACATCAACAATCCCCCATCAAAACTCATGCTTATTTATTTGTGCTTAAGACTCATGCATTAGAATATCATATACTAGGTTCTCATTTCTCAGATTTAAAACATACATAATACTCTACTAAATATAACATACCACAACTAGATATTAATCTCATTATACTAGCTCAAATTAACTTTTCATTGCTAGATGAGAAACTCACTCACCTTAGCAGATTACTCTTTCAACAGGTACTCAACTCCGGTATTTTGGCTTCCTGGAATAACCCGCTTGACCTACATCAACATACAGATACAATAGCTATTAGGGTTACCTACACACGAGGTTTTCCCACGAAACCATGCATGCATACATGATCTAGCCTCTAATATCTCATTATTTTCTTCTATCTTTCTCTACTAAAGATTACTTTCACTATTATCTCAAAATATAAGAATCTAAGAAAATCTAAAGTTGCGCAAGATCTAGGGAAGCTATAGCTTACCTGAAGCCAAATACAAACCCCAAGCTTTCCTTTTCCTTCCTCTTTCTTTCTCCTTTTTCTTCTTCCTTTTCCTTTCTTTTCTTTCTTTCTTTCTTTCTTTTCTCTTGCTAAACTCATGTTTCCCTTTTTCTCTAGTGACTTGGGGACCAAGTCATGGATAACTTAGAAGCTAAGGCATGCCAAATTTCCATTTTGTCCTCAAATACTCTTAACACATACTTTTAGAAAACACGTGGCTCACTCATAACCATAATATTTTGCTCATAGATTTTATTTTTTAAATTATCCTTAGCATAATTAGCAATTTTCAATGGAGCCTTTTCCCATTTTGCCCCTGATATAATATTTTTTTAATCGATTTATAGCTTAGATTATTATTTTTATTTAAATTAATACTTTTATGTAATATTTCTAAGAAAAAATCCTATCAACTTGAAGAGCTTAATTTTAGAAACCCAACGGTTTAAACGGCACTCAAATCGGACTTAAAACAAAATAAATATAAAAATTTCAAGATTTAACCTAAGAAATATGTTGTCTCAGAGTCAGTTCTAACAGATTTAGAGTCGGCTCTCGTAAAAATTAGAGTCGGCTCCTGCAAAGATTAAAATCGGCTTTAATATGAGGCAAAAATGCTAACTTTTTTTTTTTCCAATAGAGTCGACTCCCCCTTCTACAAGAGCCGATTCTAAAGTATGCCAGAAATTCAAAACCGTGCCAAAGTTGACTCCATACCAATTAGAGTCAACTCTAATTAATAAAAACATGGCAAAACTCAAACCAAACTTGATTTTTTTTATGATTTATGCCTATTAAAATTCAAATATCTAATTTCTTGAATCAAACTCATTAGCACTCAAAAATATACTCATTTACTCCATAAATTTTTCCTTTTTACATTTATCAAATGGCCAACACACCCACACTTCATTGAGACCCTCCGACTTTTATTTCAAATAAAAAATACCATTAATATTATCAATAAATTATAAGGTTTTCAGGATGTTACAATTATTCCCCTCTTAAGAAATTTTGTTCCCAAAATTTAGCTAGATATATTTTCAAATAGATGGGGGTACTTTAATCTCATCTCATCCTCTCGCTCCAATATAGCCTCCTCTTTTTGATGATTTAACCATTGCACCTTAACTAATGGAATTCTTTTACTGTGGAGCTGCTTAATCTCCCTGCTCAAGATCTTCACTGATTCCGTTGCAAATGATAAATCTTTCTGTAACTCTATAGTCTCAGACTGAATCACATGAGAGGAATCTGGCACATGCCTCCTAAGCATTGATATATGAAATATATTATGAATCTGAGATAACTCTGGAAGTAAAGCCAATCTATAAGCTAGTGTCCTAACTCTTTTCCAAGACTTCGTAGGATCCAATATACCTAGAACTCAACTTGCCTTTCTTTCCAAATCTCATAATACCTCGCTAAGAAGATACCTTCAGAAAGACTTCATCTTCAACCTCAAACTCTATCTCTCTATACTTTTTATCTGCATAGCTCTTTTGTCTATCCTGGGCTACCTTTAATTTAGCTCTTATAATTTTAACTTGATCTGTTGTAAGCTGCACTAACTCGGGGCCTAACAGCCTCCTCTCTCCCTCCTCATCCCAACACACTAGAGTTCTACATTTTCTCCCATACAATGCCTCATATGGTGCCATATCAATGCTACAATGGTAACCGTTATTGTAATCAAACTCTACTAAAGGCAGATGATTATCCCAACTACCAAAAAAAATCTATGACACAAGCTCTCAACATATCCTCTAGTGTCTGAATGGTTCTCTCCGACTGACCATCAGTTTGGGGATGAAATGTTGTACTGAACCTCAGTTTAGTTCCCAAAGCTTTTTGTAGTTCTGCCCAAAAATTGAGATGTAAACCTTGGATCTCTGTCTGATACAATTGATATTGGTACACAATGTCTACTCACAATTTTATGCACAAATAATTCTGCTAATCTATCCAAGGTAAAGGCAATCTTAATAAGCAAAAAATGAGCAGACTTAGTCAATCTATCAACTATCACCCATATAGCATCATTGCCCCTTCTTGTCTTTGGAAGTTCTACAGCAAATCCATAGTTATATGCTTCCATTTTCACTTTGACACAAACAGAGGCTGAAGCTTGCCATCAGGACACTGATGTTCAGCCTTAATCTGCTGACACACAAACAAAAACTTAGATACATACTCAGCTATCTTTTTTTTCATTCCATTCCACCAGTAATTTTGTTTGATAGTTCTATACATTTTAGTACTACCTGGATGCATTGAATAAGCTGAGCTATGTGCTTCCTTTAAAATCTGATCTTTCACTGATTCCACAGCTCGCACACAAACTCTACCCTTGAATAATAACACCCCATCACTTCTAACAGAAAACTCAGACTGAGACTTACTCTGAATTAAATCTCTAGCTTTAAGCAATTGTGGATCTAGCAGTTGAGCTTCTCTTATTTCCTCTAGCATCTGGGGTCTTACTCTAAAAGTAGCCAGCAAGGCTCCTGATTCTTTTATAGCTAGCTCTACATCTAACCCCTTAACTCAATCATCAAGGGTAGTTGTACTGTTTTAATAGAAGCCAATGTGGCCATAGACTTCCGACTCAAGGCATCAGCCACAACATTAGCTTTCCCTGGGTGATGCTCAATAGTGCAATCATAATCCTTAATCAATTCAATCCATCTTTTCTGCCTTAAATTCAATTCCTTCTTGGTCGGAATATATTTCAAGCTCTTATGATCAGTAAATATATGGCACCTTCTTCCATACAAGTAGTACTCCACACCTTCAATGCAAATATAACAGCAACTAGCTCTAAATCATGGGTGGGATAATTCTTTTATGGGATCTCAACTGTCAAGATATATATGTCACCACTTTTTCATTCTCCATTAAAACATACCCCAAATCCTTCAATGAGGCATCACTATAGATCGCATAATCACTAGCACTATCAAGGAGTATTAGAATTGGGGCTGAGGTTAATCTATTTTTCAATTCATCCATACTCTTCTGGCATTCATTAGACCAATCAAACTGGATATTCTTTCTAAGCAGCTTAGTCATAGAAGAAGCCAAAATCAAGAAATTTTTTATAAATCTTCTATAATATCCTGCTAGCCCCAAGAAACTCCTTACCACCTCAATCTGATTGGTAGGTGATACCCAATTCACTATAGCTTTAATTTTTTGATGATCTACCATAATACCATTGGCTGAAACTACATGTCCCAAGAACTTTACAGCATCCAGCCAAAATTCACTTTTACTAAACTTTGCATATAACTACTTTTCTCTTAATATCTACAAAACTATCCTCAGATGCTGCTCATGCTCTTCACTACTTCTAGAATAAATCAAAATGTCATCAATGAATACTATCACAAATTTATCTAGATACTCCTAAAATACTTGATTTATCAAACCCATAAAAGTAGCTGGAGCATTGTCAAGCCAAATGGCATCACCAAGAACTCATAATGACCATATATGGTCCTGAAAGCAATTTTAGATATATC
The DNA here is from genome assembly GCA_900491605.1 of Calamus simplicifolius. NCBI lineage: Eukaryota > Viridiplantae > Streptophyta > Magnoliopsida > Arecales > Arecaceae > Calamus > Calamus simplicifolius. Next base: position 717,058 of record UESW01004391.1, read on the forward strand.
CTCATTCTTTATTCTCAATTGATGATACCTAGATCTTATATCAATCTTTGAAAATACTGATCCCCTGTAGCTGATCAAACAAATCATCGATCCTCGGCAATTGATATTTTTTTTTCTAATGGTCACCTTGTTTAACTGTCTATAGTCTATACATAACCTCAAGGTACTATCCTTTTTCTTCACAAACAACACTGGTGCACCCCATGGCGATATACTGGTCTAATAAACCCTTATAATTTCTATAACTGACTTTTCAATTCTTTCAATTCAGCTGGAAACATTCTATAAGGTGCCCTGACTATTGGTCTAGCATCTGGAACTAGATCTATACTGAAATCAAAACCCTCTGTCAGGAGGTAACACTGACAGCTCCTCAGGAAATACATCTGAAAAATCCCTTACCATAGGGATATCCGCCAGCTCTAAACCATTGCCCTCTAGGCTCACCGTACAAGCTAAATAGGCTTCACATATCTTTGCTAGCATTCTATTGGCCGACAAAGCTGAAATCACTCATGAGGGCAACCCCCTCCTATCATCAATGAAATAGACCTCTCTATCATCAGAAGTTTGTAACATCACCTCCTTCCTCAAGCAATCTACTCTGCCTCTATGCACAGATAGCCAATTCATCCCCAAGATGGCATCAAACTCTTTCAAACTCAAAGAATCAAATCTGCTGCTAATTTCTAACCCTCCATAAAAATATCACAGCCTCTATACATCTGGTCTGCTATAAAAGGCCTCCCTATGGGCATAGATACTACCAACTGGCTCACATCTCTATCTAGATGCTTAGCAAACTCACATGAGATAAATGAATGCGTAGATCTAGAATCAATCAAAATATAAGTATCATGATTATCGATGGATAGCATACCTGTTACCACATCAGGATCAATCTGGGCCTCCTGCCTGATCATGGAAAATACTCTGGCTTCGGCCCTTGGAACACTGGATGACCCTTCTTGCTGATTAACATTAGGCCCCACCTGATTGGCTGAAGCTGCAACACACCACTGTCACCCCTCCTACCAGGCTGTCCCCTTGGCACTACTGGCCCCTAGGGAAGCCCACCAGCCTGCTGCTCTCTTCTAGGGCAATCTCTTTTCAGGTGACCTAGATCACCATAAATATAAGATCCCTTATTGCCCCTCTTATACTCTCCCAAATGAAGTCTCCTACATACATTACATGGAGGTATATTTCTTCCTCCACCAGAAGGACAACCCTGTTCTCCTACATCACCAGACACCCTGTTGGTGGCAACCTGAGGCACGCCCCCATAAGGCTTCCTTTAGGCTGGGCTAGATGCTGACACAGATACTGATCCCCTACCCATATCACTAGGGGCTCTAAAACCAGAATAAAACTATCCAGCCCTCTGGGGTTTCTTAAATGGCTGAGTCCCTTCCGGAGCAGAAGGATAACTAGGAGCACTTGTTTCATTCTATCATGCCTCCTACTCATATATTCATTTTCAATCTCCTCGGCTTTGAGTGCTTTCCCTGCACCAACTCAGAATAACTATTATAGGTCTGCATACGAATCTTGGCTTTAATAAGGAGATTCAATCTATCCTGAAATAGTCGGCACCTCTCCCTCTCATCAGCCACCAAGGCCCTAGCAAACTAAGATAACTCAACAAAAGCGGCTTCATAATCTACCATAGACATCCTCCCCTGAGTCAGACTAAGGAAATCTCTCCTCTTCTGATCCCTATAAATCTTAGAATAATAAATTCTCTTCTAAAATCTTCCCATGACAACTCCACTCCCTAGGGCTACCTGCTATAAACAGATCTCCACCAACTCTGGGCTTTATCCTTCAGTAAAAAGGTGGCAATACCCAACCTCTGCTCCTCAGAGCATCCCATCACATCAAATACCCTCTCGATCCTTTGTAGCCATGCTCCGACCTGAATAGGATCAGTAGTTCCCTAGAACTCCAGAGCCCCCAACTTCCTGACCTTTCCACATTCCTCACAACCTTCAAATTTTTAGCTGGAAGGCTGGAATAGCACCCACAGCTGCTACCACAGCCTGAGTAATCATGCCTACTAGTTTTGGCATACTGGACCCCTGAGTTTGTGCCCAAGATGGGTCCACTAGCATAGGGGTAGCAGACTGTGAAGAAGACTCTAGCATATGCTCTGAAGATGCCCTCAACCCTAGCCTCATTAAATACTGGCTCGGTGGAATCACTAGAAGTCATTCTACCAATTTAACTTCTTCTAACTGACCTTTTGGGTCTACTTTGACCTCTGCTTCTATCCCTGCCTAAGGATTGCTCTATCTCTCTAGGTGCCTTTGTAGTAATCGTCCTACAAGACATTATTCATTACATCAGTTTCATCATTCAATAATTATAATCATAATCATTCAATTATCTTAGACTCACACTCATACTTATTCCCCTAGGACCTAATAACCTAGGGCTCTGATACCAAAACTTGTTAGCTCCCCCTTCTCTTTGGGGCCACCGATAGCACACCTGCATACATGTGGTAATCGGATAGAGTTCTACTAGTTTTTATGTAGCTCTCCATAAAGAGTTAGAGAACTCCAATAAATTATCATAAGTGGCAAACACTCAAAAACTGTTGGCCCAGATGGCAACCCAAGAAGGGGGGGGGGGGTGAATTGGGTTCTTTAAAAAATTAGCCCTTTTTAAAATTTTGATTGCTTAAGATGGCAAGTGATGCAAATAACTATAAAATGCAAAGTAAGATAGAGATAGAGAAGAGACAATGAGCACTGCAAACACAAAGATTTTATAGTGGTTCGGTGCAACCAACACCTACGTCCACTCCCAAGATTCACTTGGGTCCACACTATAATCTCTCTAGATTACAGCCGAGTTGTTTTCCAAGCTCACAACTCAAACTTGTTGTTTTACCGGGTGCACAACGAACCCAGCTGGTTTTACTCGGGCTTACCAGCACAAAACCCTACACGTTGTTTTTCACGGGCTCACAACTAACCCAAGCTTAAACAAGCTTAACCCGAGGTAAAACTACCTCCTCTAGTTCAATCCCCCAGATTGAACTAGGCAAAAATAAGATAAGTATTGTGTGTGAATACAAAGCTCCTCAATGAGCAAATATACAAATTAAGAATAAGGTTTAGAAAAGCCTGATTTGTAGATAGGTTGGCTTTTGATCTTTTCTTCTTTTTTTCTTTCTTCTTCTCCTTGCTGGATTGAATCAAGCCTCAGCTCCGATTCTTCGTGGTTGAAGCAGTTGAGAAGGGTTGAAAAGCAAGAAACGAATCTCCTTTCTCCAAGTTGGGAAATCCTCCAAGACTTTGATTTTGAACGCTTTGGATTCCTCTTGAGCCTTTTGGAGTGGAGTGGATTTGAGCTAGAAGGTTTTCCTTTCAAGATTCAAGCTCACGGATTTTTGAAATGGGATTTGTCTATCTCAGATTTTCTCTTTGTTTTTCAGATTTTCCGTTTTTTCTCTCTTCTTCTTTTTTTTTGAACAATAGACTCCCCTTTTTATAGATTTCTTTTACACCTCTTTTGGAATAAAACTATCCGTTGGAGTGTACCTTCTATCAAAATATATCCGTTAGAAATGAGTAAAAATAGAAAAGTTACCGTTAGAGCTGATCTGGCAACTTCGTTTTTCGTTCCAGGTGGGTTGGAGTCGACTCTAACTTTTCTGGAGTCGGCTCTAGCTCGAGGCGTTTAAATGATATTTCCGGAGTCGTCTCTGGCTTTTCTGGGGTCGACAAGAAACTTTTCGGAGTCGACTCTAACTTACCCGGAGTCGACTCTAGGTTGGAGCCAGAAAAATCGACTTTCTGCTTCGTCTGTGAGAGTCGACTCTAACAGTCTCGGAGTCGACTCTAATGACCGTGCCAGTTCCGGAGTCGGCTCTGTGATTCTCGGAGTCGACTCTAATGTCTGCAATTCTTACCTAGACATTAGATTCGATCCAGAACACATTGTAACTCTGATTTTGATCTTTCAATAGTCTTATAGGCTGAAACACTAAATCAAAATCATCAGAGCCTTCAAAAATTATACTCAAATAGTTTTGTTAATCATCAAAATCATCAATTGGGTCAACAATCTCCCCCTTTTTGATGATAACAAAAACTTTGAGTATATGCATTCAAAAATTCAATCAAACTAAGGATTATAGTCATTTTAACCATTGAAATTAAGGTTTTGATGCCCAATGTTATGCCGCGGAGTCGGGGGTGAATTGCAAGTCGACTCTAATGACCGTGCCAGTTCCGGAGTCGGCTCTGTGATTCTCGGAGTCGACTCTAATGTCTGCAATTCTTACCTAGACATTAGATTCGATATTGTAACTCTGATTTTGATCTTTCAATAGTCTTATAGGCTGAAACACTAAATCAAAATCATCAGAGCCTTCAAAAATTATACTCAAATAGTTTTGTTAATCATCAAAATCATCAATTGGGTCAACAATCTCCCCCTTTTTGATGATAACAAAAACTTTGAGTATATGCATTCAAAAATTCAATCAAACTAAGGATTATAGTCATTTTAACTTTAAACATTGAAATTAAGGTTTTGATGCCAATGTTCAATGTAAACTTTAAAATTGTACATGAGTTCAATATAATCCATCAATATTGAATTGTTAAACTTAATGTGCATAAATTTGTAAATGAGCTTTTTGTTAAGCTCCCCCTGCATTGAGTAGCTCCTCTTATATATA
>UESW01004391.1:723036-795777 GCA_900491605.1 Calamus simplicifolius
GAAAAAGATAAAGAATGTTATTGATATTAAACTTCCTAACCTTTTTGTTGATTACAAAAAAGGGGGAGAGTTTTTATTCAATCGTATATGCCTTGCCTTCAATTCAATTAAAGTTTAATTTTGAAAGAGGGAAGAGCATAAGGGGAAGAGATATTGATTTCATAAAGAAAATGCTTAAGTTCTAATTTTGAAAATTTGAATGATTTATAAAATTAAGGTTCATAGGGGGAGCTACCTCATTGAGGGGGAGCCTTTCCATGAACACAATAGTTGATTTTGGAATCACAAATTTTAATTTATAATGCATATACTCAATGTTTTTGTCATCATCAAAAAGGGGGAGATTGTTGAGAAATTATTGAAACATAATTGCCCCAACTTTATTGATTTTGATGATTTCCAAAAGCCATGAGTACCTTAAAGATAAATATGTTTATTTATCAAAACCTTGAGCTTATTCAAATTGAAAGGAATGAACTATCAATGGTTATATTAAATGAGTTTTGAATCTATTAGAAAAAGGAATTTCAAGTTCTATGCTTAAAAGAATTCAAAAGGAATTTTACACTTATATTTCAATCGATGAATTCTTGAACATGTCTTGAATCCATGTTAAATGTCATATTTAATGTATTCAAGTCAAATTTATATTTTAAATTTAATTGGGACAAGTTTTAAAGTCAATCAGAACATTTTTCTGATTTTTGTATCGGTCCCGAGCCGACTCAAGGGTTTCCGAGTCGACTCCCCAAATTGCCTGATTTTCAAGAGTCGACCCCTGAATTCTTGCGAGCCGACTCCTGTCTGTGCGAGCCGACTCCGCTCAAACAACAGAACCCATGTTTTTTGAGCACTTCTCGAGTCGACTCCCCATTTTCCTCGAGTCGACTCCCGACTTTCAGGAGCCGACACTTTGTTTTCGAGTCGACCCTTCAATGCTTAAAATGTTTCTATTTTTGGTAATCGACCTCGAGCCGACTCCCTCAAAGCTCGAGTCGACTCCACAAATCTGGGCGCGATTTTTAACGATGACACATCAGCCCCAACGGTAAGATTTTTGAATAACGGCTATTTTTCCTTGTCTCTAACGGATATATTTTTGCAGATTCTATAAATAGAGGAGCTCTTTTCAAATCAAAACAACCCAGAGAAAATCAAAAAGAGAGAAAAGAAAATCATTTGAAAAGAGGGAAAAACAGAGCATATTGGAAAAATCATTTAGCTCAAAGAAGAGTGTTTCAAAAGGAGAAATCCAAGTGAAAGTTTCGTCTACTCCTTCTCATCAATCCACAAAAGCCAGAAGAAAATCCAAGTGCGTTTCAAAGGTCAAATCTAGGATTTTCAAAAGAGGAAAAAGCTTCATCTCAACTCCAAAGACTTCAACGGTCAAGAATCTAGCTGAGGCGTGATTCTACACTTCTAGAGGAGTTAAAGAGAAGAAGGAAGAAAGCCCAAGCATCTACCATCTGCAAATACAATCAGGCTTTTCTAACCTTTTATATTTTGTACTTAATTTGTATATCTGCTCAAGGGGAGCACTTATTCAAACACTTCATTATTATTTGTTTGCTGATTCAATCAGTGGATTGAATTAGTGGAGGTTGGTATACCTCGTTACAAGCCGGAGTGCTTGTGTTGGGTTAGTTGTGAGCCCAGAAAAACAACGTGTAGGGTTTTGTGCTGGTAAGCCCGAGTTAAAACCAGCTGGGTTCGTTGTGCACCCGGAAAACAACAAGTTTGAGTTGTGAGCTTGGAAAACAACTCGGCTGTAATCTAGAGAGATTATAGTGTGGACCCAAGTGAATCTTGGGAGTGGACGTAGGTGTTGGTTGCACCGAACCACTATAAAATTCTCTTGTGTTTGCCGTGCATTATTTCTCTTCTCTATCTCTCTTTATTAACTGCTTGTTCATTGCTTATTAGTTAATCTCACTTGCACATCTTGCTAACAATCAATTAAAGTTAAAAAGTCTTAAATTTTTAAGAACCCAATTCACCCCCCCCCCCCTCTTGGGTTGCCATCTGGGCCAACAAACTAGATATTCTTTCTAAGCAGCTTAGTCATAGAAGCCAAAATCGAGAAATTTTTTATAAATCTTCTATAATATCCTACTAGCCCCAAGAAACTCCTTACCTCAGTCTGATTGGTAGGTGATACCCAATTCACTATAGCTTTAATTTTTGAGGATCTACCATAATACCATTGGCTGAAACTACATGTCCCAAGGACTTTACAGCATCCAGCCAACATTCACTTTTACTAAACTTTGCATATAACTACTTTTCTCTTAATATCTACAAAACTATCCTTAGATGCTGCTCATGCTCTTCACTACTTCTAGAATAAATCAAGATGTCATCAATGAATACTATCACAAATTTATCTAGATACTCCTGAAATACTTGATTCATTAAACCCATAAAAGTAGCTGGAGCATTTGTCAAGCCAAATGGCATCACCAAGAACTCATAATGACCATATATGGTCCTGAAAGCAATTTTAGATATATCCTCATTCTTTATTCTCAATTGATGATACCCAGATCTCATATCAATCTTTGAAAATACTGATGTCCCCTATAGCTGATCAAACAAATCATCGATCCTCGGCAATTGATAATTATTTCTAATGGTCACCTTGTTTAACTATCTATAGTCTATACATAACCTCAAGGTACCATCCTTTTTCTTCACAAACAACACTGGTGCACCCCATGGCGATATACTGGTCTAATAAACCCTTTATAATTTCTATAACTGGCTTTTTAATTCTTTAATTCAGCTGGAAACATTCTATAAGGTGCCCTAACTATTGGTCTAGCATCTGGAACTAGATCTATACTGAAATCAAACCCTCTGTCAGGAGGTAACCCTGGCAGCTCCTCAGGAAATACATCTAAAAAATTCCTTACCATAGGGATATCCGTCAGCTCTAAATCATTGCCCTCTAGGCTCACCGCACAAGCTAAATAGGCTTCACATATCTTTGCTAGCATTCTATTGGCTGACAAAGCTGAAATCACTCCTGAGGGCAACCCCCTCCTATCACCAATGAAATAGACATCTCTATCATCAGAAGTTTGTAACATACCTCCTTCCTCAAGCAATCTACTCTGGCTCTATGCACAGATAGCCAATTCATCCCCAAGATGGCATCAAACTCTTTCAAACTCAAAGAAATCAAATCTGCTGCTAATTTCTGACCCTCCATAGAAATATCACAGCCTCTATACATCTGGTCTGCTATAAAAGGCCTCCCTATGGGCATAGATACTACAAACTGGCTCACATCTCTATCTAGATGCTTAGCAAACTCACATGAGATAAATGAATGCGTAGATCCAGAATCAATCAAAATATAAGTATCATGATTATCGATGGATAGCATACCTGTCACCACATCAGGATCAATCTGGGCCTCCTGCCTGATCATGGAAAATACTCTGGCTTCGGCCCTTGGAACACTTGATGACCCTTCTTGCTGATTAACATTAGACCCCACCTGATTGGCTGAAGCTGCAACACCACTGTCACCCCTCCTACCAGGCTGTCCCCTTGGCACTACTGGCCCCTAGGGAAGTCCACCAGCCTGCTGCTCTCTTCTAGGGCAATCTCTTTTCAGGTGACCTAGATCACCATAAATATAACATCCCTTATTGCCCCTCTTATACTCTCCCAAATGAAGTCTCCTACATACATTACATGGAGGTATATTTCTTCCTTCACCAGAAGGACGACCCTTTCTCCTACATCACCAGACACCCTGTTGGTGGCAACCTGAGGCACGCCCCCATAAGGCTTCCTTTGGGCTGGGCTAGATGTTGACACATATACTGATCCCCTGCCCATATCACCAGGGGCTCTAAAACAAGAATAAAACTATCCAGCCCTCTGGGGTTTCTTAAATGGCTGAGTCCCTTTCGGAGCAGAAGGATAACTATGAGCACTTCTTTCATTCTATCCTGCCTCCTACTCATATATTCATTTTCAATCTCCTCGGCTTTGAGTGCTTCCTGCACCAACTCAGAATAACTATTATAGGTATGCATACGAATCTTGGCTTTAATAGGGAGATTCAATCTATCCTGAAATAGTCGGCACCTCTCCCTCTCATCAGCCACCAAGGCCCTAGCAAACTAAGATAACTCAACAAAAGCGGCTTCATAATCTGCCATAGACATCCTCCCCTGAGTCAGACTAAGGAAATCTCTTCTCTTCTGATCCCTATAAATTTTAGAATAATAAATTCTCTTCTAAAATCTTCCCATGACAACTCCACTCCCTAGGGCTGCCTGCTATAAACAGATCTCCACCAACTCTGGGCTTTACCCTTCAGTAAAAAGGTGGCAATACCCAACCTCTACTCCTTAGAGCATCCCATCACATCAAATACCCTCTCGATCCTCTGCAGCAATGCCCGGCCTGAATAGGATCAGTAGTTCCCTAGAACTCCAGAGCCCCCAACTTCCTGGCCTTTCCATATTCCTCACAACCTTCAAATTTTTAGCTGAAAGGCTGGAATTAGCACCCACAGCTGCTACCACATCCTGAGTAATCATGCCTACTAGTTTTGGCATACTGGACCCCTGAGTCTGTGCCCAAGATGGGTCCACTGGCATAGGGGTAGTAGACTGTGAAGAAGACTCTAGCATATGCTCTGAAGATGCCCTCACCCTAGCCTCATTAGATACTGGCTCGGTGGAATCACTAGAAGCCATTCTACCAATTTAACTTCTTCTAACTGACCTTTTGGGTCTACTTTGACCTCTGCTTCTATCCCTGCCTAAGGATTGCTCTATCTCTCTAGGTGCCTTTGTAGTAATCGTCATACAAGACATTATTCATTACATTAGTTTCATCATTCAATAATTATAATCATAATCATTCAATTATCCTAGACTCACACTTATACTTATTCCCCTAGGACCTAATAACCTAGGGCTCTGATACCAAAACTTGTTAGCTCCCCCTTCTCTTTGGGGCCACCGATAGCACACTTGCATACATGTGGTAATCGGATAGAGTTCTACTAGTTTTATGTAGCTCTCCATAAAGAGCTAGAGAACTCCAACAAATTATCATAAGTGGCAAACACTCGAAGACATATCATATTAAAAACTTTTTATTATCAACTCAATTATATATGCACATCATTCAAATCAACACTAAGCATCAACCTGCTCAAATAATATTTTTCATGACATCCTCAAGCAGTTTACAAGATCACATTCACAATCGACATCAAAATCATAAGTACATACACCATGCTCATAATTTTCTCCAAAACATAAGTCTTGTATTCATATCCAAATAAGTCTGATATATCACCACATCTCACTGTACATATATACATATACGTATACATGAATATCACCCAACACTAGCTCAATATACAAGGCTATCATCTATACACCCTTGCATCCAAGCAAGCTTCACCAGCTAAGGGTCCGGTCCCGCTTATCCTTTGATCCTGGCAGAAATACTCACTGATCTGAAAGTAAATATAATTCATAGAGGATAAGACCTAAATCCCAGTGACTGGATAACCATCTAACCATAGAGAAATAGAGAATCATAACATCACATTTTCAACCGTATTCTGATACAATATAGCTTGTATAAATCAAAGTATATTTTTAACATGATATCAGATAAAGTAAAATGTAGCTTATTCTTCAAATAATATACCAGTACTGAAATACTCTACAATAACTTTCCATTGAAAGATAACTCATTAAGATAAAAATTCATGCATTACAATATGAAGATATGCATTCTTTACCTACAGCCTAGACTTTCTTTATTAAAATTTTAGATTCCCACTGGGATCTGCCTGTCCACTAGCATTTCATGTAAACTTTCCCCATGGGATAATTACTTGGTCCACTGGCCCTTTTTAAATCATAATATATGCTTTTAAATCTCATGATACTAGGCTGTGTGTGTAATGCCTCTGAGGTACTATCCTACAGTCATCCTCCTGCAAGTGTACTCTCATCGGATGCGTGACTAGCAACATGATCCTCGCACAAATAGCACCCCTTACCCGTGCGATTCATCCGGCAAAGTGCTTTGTTCCTTAACCCTGGAACCTCATATTTTCTTTCTGCCCCCACAGGCTATATATATAGTAACCAGCTCCACTGAGCTATGATTCATGCCCCATGGGCTGCTTACAACCTACCCACTGGCCTGGTCAAGCATGCACTCATCCCTGATTTTGGGATTCATCGTACGATCGAATTGCAAGAAGGTGCCGGCTCAATAGTAGTGCAATGCTCATGCTACAGTATAGTCTAAAGAGTGATCAGCCCATAGCTGCCCGATGCTCAGTATGATATATACATCAAAATATGTCATTTATAAAGCTTTATCATGCAAATATGCTATGTATACATCAACAATCCCCTCATCAAAACTCATGCTTATTTATTGTGCTTAAGACTAATGCTCAAAACTCATGCATCAGAATGTCATATACTAAGTTCTCATTTCTCAGATTTAAAATATTTATAATTCTCTACTAAATATAACATACCACAACTAGGTATTAATCTCATTATACTAGCTCAAATTAACTTTTCGTTGCTAGATGAGAAACCCACTCACCTTAGCAAGTTACTCTTTCAACTAGTACTCAACTCCGATATTTCAACTCCCTGGAATAACCCTCTTGACCTACGTCAACATACAGATATGATAGCTATTAGGGTTACCTGCAGGAGGTTTTTTCACGAAACCATTCATGCATACATGATCTAGCTTATAATATCTCATTATTTTCTTCCATCCTTTCTCTACTAAAGATTACTTTCACTATTACCTCAAAATACAAGAATCTAAGAAAATCTAAAGTTATGCAAGATATAGGGAAGCTATAGCTTACCTGGAGCCAAACATAAACTCCAAGCTTTCCTTTCCCTTCCTCTTTCTTTCTCTTTTTCTCCTCTCTTTTCTTTCTTCTTTCTCTTTCTTTCTTTCTTTTCTCTGGCTGAACTCATGTTTCCCTTTTTCTCTAGTGACTTGGGGACCAAGTCATGGATAACTTAGAGGCTAAAGCATGCCAAATTTTCATTTTATCCTCAAATACTCTTAACGCACGCTTTTTGAAAAACACATGGCTTACTCATAACCATAATATTTTGCCCATAGATTTTTTTTCTCAAATTGTCCTTAGCACAATTAGCAATTTTTACTGAAGCCTTTTTCCCATTTTGCCCCTGAACATAGTATTTTTTTAATCGATTTATAGCCTAGATTATTATTTTTTATTTAAATTAATACTTTTATGTAACATTTCTAAGAAAAGATCCCATTCACTTGAAGAATTTGATTTTAGAAAGCCAACGGTTCAAACGACACTCAAATCGGACTTAAAATGAAATAAATATAAAAATTTTAAGATTTAACCCAAGAAATCCGCAGTCTTAGAGTCGGCTCTAACAGATTTAGAGTCGGCTCATGTAGAGATTAGAGTCAGCTCCTGCAGAGATTAGAGTTGGCTCTAATATGAGGCAAAAATGCTAACTTTCTATTTTTTCAATAGAGTCGACTCCTCCTTCTGCATGAGCCAACTCTAAAGCATGCCAGAAGTTCAAAACCGTGCCAGACTCCACTCCACAATTAGAGTCAACTATAATTACTAAAAACATCATATAATGGCAAAACTCAAACCAAACTTGATTTTTCTTATGATTTAAGCCTATTAAAACTTAAATCTCTTAATTTCTTAAATCAAACTCATTAGCACTCAAAAATATACTCATTTACTCCATAAATTTCTTCTTTTACATTTATCAAATGGTCAACACACCCATACTTCATTGAGACCCTCTGACTTTCATTTCAAATAAAAATATCCATTAATATTACCAATAAATTATAAGGTTTTCATAATGTTATACCTCAGGTAGTAGTTAAGGAAGGAGGAGTTTTCTTCCAAAATTTTTTTATTTTTCTTTTATTTAGATCATTGTATTTAGGCCTAGGAAAGAAAATTATTGAGGAAATGCTGGCAATAGCAATGCACGGCTAGATTTCTTCAACTTGGAATGATGATGAAGCATGTAACCAGGTTCTATCTTTCTTTTTGTTCTTGATTTTTATGCAATAAAATCATGCTCTTCTTTCATATATCTTTCAAGTTATTTTTTGATTGAGGTTTTGATCTGGCATACACGGCCTGTACCCTCTATGAACATGCCATGATCTTAGGATATAGTATGTATCTAAGATCGACACATCGTAGTATGATAGTTTAGACCTCTAACTTTAAATAATTAGATAGTTTATACTCTAAGAGGACATACCATGATCACAGTACGTACTTGATAAGAGATAAATTATTCTAATCCTAAATTTATAAAAATTATTGTTATTGCAACATAAAGAAAAGAAGATAAAATTGTGTGCATAGTAGATTCAAATTCCTAGGTTGCATCTTCTGCTGTTTTAATTTTATTAATTAATTAGTTGTTATCTTTTAATAACCAATATTCTTAATATAATCCTCTATAGATTTTTTTTTTTTTTTATGAAATAATTGCCCTTGATCTGCAAGGATATGATTCTGATTCACCACTAGCTATAGTAGTGAGTAGGTTTTATTTTGACCGCCAATAACAACGATCAGCGGTGGCAAGAATTTGTGGTAGAATATGATTTTCTATGGGAGGCAGAACCAGGTTGTGGATGCCTTATGTAGGGAAAGTATCTAAGAGAAAGTTGCTTCAATCTCTCAAATTGAAGTAGACTTTCCTAACAAAATCGAAAAAGTGGCTCAATCGGAAGTGGGCTACCAGAAGCTACTTCAACAAGTCCGAGATGGTGTTACTCGAAGGTACTGATTGGAAGATGGCCTTTTGATGGCAAGAGATGGTCATATATATGTTCCTCATGGTGGGGGACTACGAAACTAGTTATTGAGGGAATCCCATGATCCTCAATGGGCTGGTCATCTGAGAAGCGAGTGCATGATGATTCTCTTATCTCGTTCCTTCATTTGGCCAAGAATGGAGCAAAACATTGAAGCTTATATTAAATCTTATCTTATCTGCCAACAAGACAAAGTGAAAAGAAGGAAGGAAGTAGGCTTGCTATAGCCTCTTCCGGTTGTAGAGAAGCCATGGATTTCGGTTTCCATGGACTTCATTAGCGAGTTTCCAAAGGTGGACGGCCTATCATCCATATTGATGGTGGTTGATTACTTTTCCAAGTATGTTGTCTTTATCCCAACCCTAGAAGAATGTCCGACAGAGATGGCTACGGATCTATTCTATCGGAATATGGTGAAACATTTTGGGTTGCCTATGGAGATCATCAATGATCGGGATGCTCGATTCATGGGTAGGTTTTGGACCTATCTCTTTCAATTGATGGGATCGGAGTTAAAGTTCTCTACTGCCAATCACCCTCAAACTGATGGTCAGACTAAACAGGTGAATGTGCTTTTGGAGGAATATCTTCGACACTATGTCTTAGCAAACCAGTAGAATTGGGTAAAGTTACTAGACTTTGCTCAATTTTGTTATAATTTGCATCAGTTCTCTGCAACAGGATTTAGTCCATTCAAGTTGGCAATGGGACGACAATCCCTTATTCCTCAAAAAGTGGCTTTACAAAAAAGAGGGGGCCTATGTCCTGCTGCTTATCAGTTTGCTAGAGACCAGTAGAAAATGTTTGATGAGGCACAAGAAAGCCTACATAAGGCTGTAAGGCTAATGAAGAAATATGCTGATCGGGGACACCGACCCTTAGAGTTCAAGTGGGGGACCTAAAACTAACTCCACAAATTTGGAAGTGAATCAGTCGGAAGAGAGCACATCGAGGGTTAATCCCAATATATGATGACCCGTTTGAAGTTATAAATCAAGTGAAAAATGTAGCCTACAGGCTGCGGTTGCTTGAAAGGCTAAAAGTGCACCCCACTTTCCATATGAGTTTCCTGAAGCCTTATCATTCAAGTATTGATCCCTCTCGAGTGCAGGAACAGCAGGCTCCTCCTATTATGTGGGAACAATATGAGAAGAAGATCCAAAGGATCTTGGATCATCGAACTTTGAGCCATAGCAAAAAGAATCGTTGGATGGAATATCTGGTTCATTGGAAGGGTGAATCAGAAGCTGATGCTAGTTGGGAAAAGGAGGCTAACTTGTGGCAGTTCAAAGATGAGATTGAAAGGTACTTAGCAAACCTCCCTCTGAGGACGTCGGGCTCTTCCGATGGGGATGGTTTGTTAGACCCTTGTTGATCCGCGCGCGTGCCTTGGCTGGGCGGCATTGGCCGTGCAAGGCCTTAGTCACGCGGGGGCCTTGGCCGTGCGGTGCTGGCTGCACCGAGCCATGGCTGCGCGGGGATCTGGCGCACATAGCGCGTGCGGTGCTGGCCGTGCGAGCACCTAGCGCATGCACCGTTGGCCGCGCAGGGCTGGGTTGCATGTGACATCAAGGGGTTGGTGCGTGCAGTGCATGAGCCCAGGCTGCAATATTGCTCAGACTTTCAGAACCCCGGGGTGGAAGTTGACTGGAGACCTCTCAAGTATAGCGAGAGTAGATGCTTCGCAAGATGCTCCATTCTAAAGGAGGGCTCGGACTTGGCCACGACACCGAATGGCGTTGCCATAGCAAACCTTGTGCCGGCAATGTTATCCATGGAGGCTTATGTGGCAAAGGTTGAACGATGACGTGGCATTGGTGGACCTGTGCTTGGAGCATAGGCGCAACGTCATGAATGGGTGCATGCCAAGAGACCGTGGGCGCGCACAAGTTGGTGGATGCTCTTCGGCTAAGGATTCAACCCATCCAGTGGGATGATGAACATGACCATTGGGTGCGTTCATGACTTGTCGAAGGCATAAGTGAGAAAACAGTTGCCAATAAGAAAAAGTTTGGGTGGTTCCAAGAACTTCCTTGTCCATGTGGCTATCGATTGGTATGGCCTAAGACTTAGGCCGAGTAGGTTCCAAAAGTTTGGAAAACTTCTAAGTGATTAAGGGAACTATCCATCACAAATCTATTTATGGCACAAATGTCTTTCGGCAATGGACATATACAGTACGGTGAGACCATTGGAATCGATCTTCATGTGTGCTTGTACTTTTGAAAATTTATTAAAGAAGTTTGTCTTTATTTCTGTTTTGATAAGAAAAGGCTGGCTGAATTAAGAAATCTAGCGCGCACAAGATCTTTTGGTAAGAAAAAAAAAAAATCCAAACTATACACCAGCCACAATGAACTCAAGCATATAAACAGGACAAATGCCCCACGATGGTGCTCCGAAGTTATTCCATCTGCCTAACATTTTTTCAAACACTTTCCTCTATAGAGTTTAATATAAAAGAAAGTAATTTTATCATTGAAATCATATTCTAGTAATACTTAATAATGATTACTTTAGATAACATATTAGGCGCTTAAAAATAATTTTTGACTGTCAAAAAGGAAAAACATTCGGTAAGTTTGCAATTGTAACGGAGAAAATCAGAAATTATCTGACGGTCCCTGTCTCGCCCTCTATTTATTCTTATGTCCATCAACCTCCGCAAAAAATAAAATTGCACTTATGTCCCTGCACATGTAGTTTATTACATGTATACCCTCATCTAAATTTTATGAAGGCTTGGAGGCGACAAAACCCTTCTAGGGTTTCCAGTTCCGCCGCCGCTGCCGCCGCCTTGCATTCTCGAAGGCTCCAATTCCTTACCATCGGCCGAGAGTTTCGTTTCCGTCTCTCCTTGGTCGAGCGCTCGATTTCGGTTACCATGGTATCTATCCATTGATCTCTCGTTCCCCATTGCCTCTCCTCGCGGCATGCTGTGTCTCCTCGAAACAAAAAAGATTTCCTTCTTTTTCCCTCGTTAAGGAACCCAAGATCTCTCTATTAGACCCTAGACCCTGGATTTCGTGTTGTTTGGGTTCTTGTTCAAACAATGGGCTTCTCTACTCTCTATTCTTGTATGATCTTATCGAAAGATGGGATTTTGTGGTGCAGTCGCTGGTGGCGAACGAGGATTTCCAGCACATTTTGCGAGTTTTGAACACCAACGTCGATGGGAAGCAGAAGATAATGTTCGCCCTCACCTCCATCAAGGGTATCGGCAGGCGTTTCGCCAACATCGTCTGCAAGAAATCAGACGTCGATATGAATAAAAGGTTGGTTTTTTACTCTCATTTCTCTGTACGTTTGTTCAGTTTTGGTTTCTTGAAATCAGTTTTACTCTGATTTAATCTCGTCTTAGAACGTCACTATGGTTTC
Organism: Calamus simplicifolius; assembly: GCA_900491605.1. NCBI lineage: Eukaryota > Viridiplantae > Streptophyta > Magnoliopsida > Arecales > Arecaceae > Calamus > Calamus simplicifolius. The sequence goes on from UESW01004391.1 coordinate 735,289, forward strand.
TTAATAAAATTTGATCATATATCTGTTTGGGTTGGTTCATAGATTTGTCTGGATTGATACTCCGTTAGAAAACTTCAGGTTTTTTCAATTTGTATCGAAATATTTTTTTTTGGTTTTAAATTTGGTGCTTTTGATTAATTTTAACGTGTGGCTCCTTTCCGTGGTGAATCTGATGACTTGTGGTAGATTATAGTCTAGGTCGTGCTTCGTCCGTAATCCATTTTCAGTAGGTTTTGTAATGGGATTATGGTGTGGAATTGTCAGGGCTGGTGAACTTTCTGCCGAGGAACTAGAGAAGTCTGATGGTGGTTGTGGCAAACCCAAGGCAATTCAAGATCCCAGACTGGTTCTTAAACAGGAAGAAGGACTACAAGGATGGGAGGTATTCTCAGGTGGTCTCCAATGCTCTTGACATGAAGCTGAGAGATGACTTAGAGCGATTGAAAAAGATCAGGTACCGGGTTATATTCTTTTTATTCATTAACGCTATGCTGTCTCTGAGATTTTTGTTTGATTTAGCTTCTGCTTGGAGTAAGATTTGAAATGAGTTCGTTAGACTGATAAGGAGGGGGGGTAGATTTTGTGGTGGAGAAGTGCAAAGGGAAAAAAGATTGTGGCATGGAAGGATTGGAAAATTATCCTTTGGCTGGAGAAAAATCCACGGGAGAGGGAATATAGTTTAGTAATTAAAAAAAAAACAATTTGTTAGATGAAAATTTGGCATCAAGATTGCAAAACCTATGATATTTATTTAATAATTTCTTTGTGTCCATGTTCCTAAAAAAAAAAGTTCCTTGTGTGCAAGTCATATTACCATGGAATGTAGGTTCTATCCAACAAATTTTGAGGGAAATTTAAGTTACAATTTGCAACCAGAATTTAAATTTATAAGCAGTTCATAATAAGCCTTTAAGCAGATTGTGTTGCAGGGCAGCCTTTGGGTTCTGCAAACCAAGTTATTGCGATCCATGTTATTATATTATTACTGAAACTTCCACATGGCACATCTCATTACTCTGACGTCATGTTTTGAGTATTTTTCTAAGGAAGATATAATCTAGTTAGAAGGCTACAGTTTCTCAGGTTGTATAATTGGAGTGTTGAGTCAGATATTGGACATTAGCTTGTTGTATGGCCTAATTCAAATTTTTTGAATTTTTGGTGCACTCGCTGTCAATGCATTAGTTTATGGGGCTTCAGTTATCTTTTGGGTTCTTTAGGTAACCGAAGATTGTCATAATGAATTATTAGGTGTTCTGGTCTATATAAACTACAAAGAGAAGGTTGGTTGTTAACTTTGATAAAAGAGTGATAAAGAATAATCAACATGAATAAGTTTTTTGGATATGACAGATGGTCTCTTAAATATTTCTGATGGATCATCTATTTAATTCCCAGTATAATGAGAACATGATTGAAGCCTCTTCCCTTCTGTCAACCTAAAGCATAATGCGCAATTTTCTTGTTTAATGTTTCAGTGTAGTTATTCAACATATGTAGCTTAGTGGAAGCAAGGGTTAGTTAATTCTATTGTTTTCTATAAGCTTGGTGTCTCTGTGTGTTCGTGCATTTTTTGTTAGCAGCAAATGATAGCTTGGATGGGTTAAGGTTGAATCACAAGTTTCTACATGTTTCTCATAGTTGGACTGAATTTACAGATTGTTGGAATTTTTCAGCAGCCTGTAGTTCAGTAATCAGGTTGAAATTATCTGCCAAATGGCTCAATGGTATGGAATCTCAGTTATAAAGAAAAGAGTCCGAGGATCTAAAGTGAGATCAACTGAATTTTTCAGCAGAATTGTAACTCAGGTTGAAATTATCTGCCAAATGGCTTAATGGTATGAATCAGTTCTAGAGAAAAGAGTCCAAGGATCAGAAACGAGGTCAACTGAATTTATAGATTGCTGGAATTTTTTAGCAGACTTGTAATTCAGGTTGAAATTTTTTTAGCATGGAGTTCAGTACTAGGTCTAAGGATCTAAAGTGAGATCCATTTTCCAAGGGTTCTGCTTGAAGCTGGAAGTGGGCTCGAGGCTAGGCCCGAGCTGATTCAGGTCATGTTTAGGTTTAAAATTAAAGCCTAGTAAAATTTTGGACAGGACCAAAGCTGTTATTTGGCTTGGTCTAGAGCTGGCTCAAAGCTTGAGTTTAAAGAAGGCTTGATGCTCGAGGCCGAAGAAGGCTTGGAGCATTGGCCTTTAATTTGTTTTGAATTTGGCTCGAATCTAATTTTAAAATCTTAAACTATAATGAATGTTTTTAATTTTGTACTGGATTTTCTGTAACTTGTATGAGAATAGCTAGCATTTTTTTTTGAGTGAATAGGTATAATTATTTTAAATATTGCTTGTTTTTGTGCAAGCACTTATAAACTAAAAATTAACTCTATCATCCTAGCTTTTGGTCTAAATGAATTGTTGTGGGTCAATCTGATCGGGTTTCGGGCCAAGCCTAGGCTTGGGCTCAAGTTATGGCTCAAGCCTGGATTTCAAAAAAAAATTTCAGGCTAAGCCTAGCCCAAAGCTTGGAAAAAAAATAAAAAGAGGGGCTAGGTGCGGCTCTATCAAGCTCAGCCCACTTTCAGCCCTGCTGAAGGTTCAAAGAAAAATGCTTTGTAGCATTCTTCCCATTTTAAAGAATTTTATCCTTTCTTTTGTGCAACCTCTTTATGATTCCTATTTAAAAAATAAAGTTTCCTTTTTTCAGTTTTTGGTGTTCGCCCTACATCGTGTTTTCACGCCTGAGCAACATGTCCTTTCCTCATCATTTGATAACGATGTTGTCTAATTATTTGTTATAGCTCAAGACTAGATTTGACGCAAGCCATTTAAGTTGTACAGTCTACTACAGTTGGAGCTGCTCCTTTCATTTTGGTGCATTCCAAACTTCCTATAGGCGGTAGCCTGGACAACCCTTTTTCTTTTTTAAAAAAAAAGCTTGATGCATTACTGCTCTGTTAGTAGATATAATCTTTAGGGCAGATGCTGTTTGACCTTTGGTTGCTTATCCTTTATCTGCATCGCTGCTTGATATTTTGTGATCTCATATGGTGGTAATTTTTGGTAATTATAATTACTTCGCTAATGCCGATTTTAAGTCGGATAAAAGAGGAGGATTGCGTTAGGTAGTTGACGGCCAATGTAAAACTTCGTTAGATCTTCTAAAACATGCATCTACTAAGTTAAATTATGCAAAGGGTTAGAACATTCTCGTTAAGTAATGCATTGTATATGCTTTTGGATGTTTCAAAAAATGGGTAAGGGATGCTGCATCGGCATTCGAGAATGGTAATAAATGAGCAAGAGAGATATAAGTATTTATAATTTGAGTATCGATTTAGTTCTGAATAGAGTAGAGTGAAGGAAGTAGATTCATGTATTTATAGCCGATCCATGTAGTTGGAAAAAAAGCTTAGATGAGTTGAGTTGAGTTGTATATGGTGGTGGTTCGTAAAACAAAAAGAAAAGTTTTTGATTTTCCTTCAGTTTTAGCTGTATGTAACTTTAATGACTTCTGATCAGGAATCACCGTGGCTTGAGACATTACTGGGGTCTTCGTGTTCGGGGACAGCACACCAAGACAACCGGCCGCAGGGGAAAGACCGTCGGTGTCTCGAAGAAGCGTTGAGTCATTCTTTATTATTATTATTATTATATTTCATTATTTATGTGGCAGGACAATTATTTCTTTAAGTTAATGCATTTAGTTAAGAACATTTATCTCATTTTTGTCTGTTGGTGTTGGATTATAGCATGATCATTTTGGATGTAAACTCCACATCTTAGATTTCGTCTCTAATTTTACACTTATCTTCTGTGATCGTGGCTTCTGAATTTCCATGATTTATGGATTTTGCAAAAAAAAAGTAGCATCAGAGGTCAACTGAATCATCGACATGCATGATTCGAAACCTTCTGCATTTTTTATGCACGGGTCCAAAGTTGGATCTATGTGAATATGATTTTTTTTATATATATTTATAAACATGCACTGAATATAACTGAAAAATACAGCTTAGTGCACCTAGCGAACAAGTATTAAATCAAATCAAAGAAAGAAAATGTGAATTTAACCTAGTTGGGTGTCTTGTTCGGCATCATGCCTCTTCCTCCCATGGTGGTGAAGATGTTAAGGACCAGAGCATGGTAGTAGAGAGAGAGAGAGAGAGAGAGAGAGCAAAAAATGAAGCAGCTGGAATACGAGAGAGTAAACAAGCAAGCAAGAATGTTGAGATGAGAGACTCTGTTTCGGGTGTTTAACAGCATGTCATCTCCAGTGATTTAGCTAATAAATCACTTTGGTCTTTCATAATCTTGTGGTTTTGAGTTTTATTGTTTATTTTTCTTGTGACCTCAAAAGCTTGTAGAACCAAGGCCATATGGCCCAGTTAGGCTGTGAAGCATTACGAAGGCCCGTACACTTTATCTTGTAGTAACGCGTAATAGGGACAGCCTTTACTCAAACGTTCAAATTTCTTTCTTCCTCTCTTAATTATACTCTGCTAGGCAAAGTTAAGAAAGCTTTAACGTTCTCAATCTCATCTCCACATCAATAGATGGCCATCCTTAAACGCCCTATGGCCCTTGTAATATCGAGCACTTCACTTTCGCCTCGATCTCAATTATCCTCAATCCTTTTTCTCCTTTTCTCTTACTATTTTACAATGTAAAATTTTTTATAAGTTCTTTTTGATAAGCATTAGAGCACAAATGGAAAGATGTGAAATACATATGTGTTAGGGGGTAAAACTGTAATTGCATTAATATCCGTGCAAATAGGCTAAGACCGACCTCCTCCCTTCATCTCTCCCGAGCTTCCAGTAGCTCGGCTCTCCCGAGCTTCCATAGCTCAGCTTTCCCGAGCTTCCGTAGCTCGGCTCTCCGAGCTCCATAGCTCGTCTTCCCCGAGCTTCCGTAGCTCGACTCTCCCGAGCTTCCATAGCTCGCCTTCCCCGAGCTTTCGTAACTCGACTCTCCCGAGCTCCCATAGCTCGTCTTCCCCGAGCTTCCGTAGCTCGACTCTCCCGAGCTCCCATAGCTCGGCTCTCCCGAGCTTCCATGGCCCGGCTCTCCCGAGCTCCTATAGCTCGGCCCTCCCGAGCTTCCTGTAGCTCGTTTCCCCCGAGCCTCCATGGCCCGGCTTCACTGAACGACCCACGATCCAATACTCACCTCCGCGGAACCTGACGCGGGAGAGCCTAAGCCTACTGTAACAGCATCCTAGGCAAGGAATCATGTTGAGAAGTGGTCTAGAACCTATCAAGGCTACCTGAGACCTACACACCTACCAGATCTCAAGCCATCAAGGAGCTCTCCTAGCCGTCGATCCCCTAACAGACAAGATATGGATCCCAACAGCCCCACAACGGCCTGATTCGATCCACCCCCGTATCCTAACAACCTCTGAACCTTCCAGAAGGCGCTCAAGATCCAGGTGACAGCCTATAAGTATCACGCTCACAGATTCCCTCAGGTACGCGCGCGCTCACACCCTCACTCTCCTGCTCTCCTGCTGCTCGTCGGTGCTCTCACCTCCTAGAGCTTCCGATTGGCCGCCCCCAGAGAGACTCCCCGGAGAGATCCACCTCCCCGTTTTCTGATTGATCGCCGATTTCCTCCCACTGACTTGAGCGTCGGAGGGTCTTCCGCGGAGGGCCACCCCCAACGCCTCTCGCGCGAGGACTTGTGTGCAGGTCCGCCCTGGAGATCGACTGCGCCCGAGTCGGAGGACGGATCCCGGCGGCAACAGATTGGCGCTAGAGGAAGGGCCTCAAGTCCCATTAAAACTTGAAGAAAGGAGATAAGGATCCTAATCTGGAGTAGAACCTCTCTAATGGCCAATCGGAGAAGAGCAACCTCTGAAGCCCAAGATCAGGTCGCTTCCCAGAGGCCTGATCCGACGAGCGGTGTAGCGCCGCAACCACCACCAGTCGAAACCCCGTCACCGCCTGCCATCCCGGTGACCCAGGACCAGTTTGCCTCGCTGGTCCAGCAAGTCCAGACCCTGACCCACCTGGTCCAGGAGCGCCTTACGGCTCCTCCTGCTCCGCACTTTCATAAGGAGCGCGATTCCTTCTTCGCCGGCAACTTCCTCCTCCAGTCCGCATAAATCCGCGGACCCCCCACATCGACCTAGAGGGGACAAGCCAGTCCCGCGAGGCGGTCACGACAGAGATCCTCCCAGATCTCGGCGAGCCCGGTGACCTCCCACCATGATTCGACGCCGTCCCTGCGATCCTCTCGCCCAGCTCCTCCTCTGACCGGTGAAGAGGAGATCCGTCGTCAGATCCAGGAGATGCGTCAGGAGCTGGACGCCGCCAAGCAGGCCCATCCGCCCAGCCCAAAGCGGAGCAGGGCATCCCTTTCTCTAAGGGGATTATGGAGGAAGTGATTCCCTCCCATGTCAAGCTACCAGCCGTCGAACCTTACCACGGCTCTTCTGACCCGGACGACCATCTTAGCAGCTTCCGGTCAATAATGATGTTCCACGGAGCATCCGACGCGGTCCTCTGCCGCGCTTTCCCCTCCACCCTCAGAGGATCTGCCCGAACCTGGTTCAATGCTTTGAAGCCAGGTTCCATCGATTCATTTGACGAGCTGAGCCACCTTTTTATTGGCCAGTTCGTCAGCAGCCGCCGCCACCGACGAAGATCTGACTCCCTCTCCGAAGTTAAGCAGAGAGAGGGGGAGTCCTGAGAAATTACCTTGGCCGTTTTAATAAGGCCATGTTAGAGGTGGACCACCTTAATCATGAGGTGGCTATGTCCGCCTTGGCGGGGGAGTCTCGAAGGAAAGCGACTTCTACCTGGCTATGGAAGTCAGCTACCCCCCAGCCTCTCTGATATGATGGCCCTGGCGGACAAATACGCTAGGGTCGAAGAATCGCGGAGAGTTGCCCGCGCCGAGCAGGCAAAGAAGAAGGAGCCCAAAGGCCCCGACAGGCACCGTCCCGCCCGTCGGCCAAGTCCGCCTCGCCGCCAAAGAGTTCCCCCGCTGCCGCCAAGGAATCGCTCCCGGAGCCCTCCCAGGCGATTCGATCACTACACTCCGCTGACCGTGCCCCGGGCGCAAATCCTCATGGAAATAGAGCGCCAGCTCCCCCGGCCAGTGCCTCTCCGAGGGAACCCGACCCGAAGAGATCCCACCAAGTACTGTCGCTACCACCGGGAGCACGGCCACGACACTGAAGAATGCTGGCAGCTGAAAAATGAAATCGAGAGGCTGATCCAGCGGGGGCGACTGAATCAGTTCAGGAGGGCGCCCGAGCCACAACAAGGAGGTGACCGCCAGCCCGAACTTCAACAACCTCCTCCTCCACCGAATCCGCCCGTGATCGGCCGCATTAACATGATCGAAGAGGCCGGCGGATCGAGCCCCAGGGGCGACGGTGAAGGATCGGCGCCGAAGAAGGCACGGACGGGCGAGCTCTCCTTCTCCGACGATGATCTCCAAGGGATACAGCTTCCCCATGATGACGCACTAGTTGTATCCCTCAATTTAAATAACTATGATGTAAGCCGAATCCTTGTTGATAGTGGAAGTTCGGTGAATGTTTTGTACCTCGGTGTGTTTGCCAGGATGAAATTACTCATGGAAAACCTGCGAGCCGTGGATTCCACCCTGATGGGATTCACAGGCGACGTCATCGTCCCGGAAGGGGTCGTCACCCTGACGGTCCGCGGGAACCTGGCCCCTTGTAGCCATTATCCAGACAGACTTCCTAGTAACCGACCTCAGATCTCCATACAACGCAATATTCGGCAGGCCCGGCCTGATGTCCCTCAAGGCAGTTGTCTCCATCCCGCATCTGTCCATGAAATTCCCACCGAGCGAGGAGTTGGAGTTGTTCGAGGAAGTCAAGCCATGGCTCGGCAGTGCTTCGTTACAAGCCTTCAGTCTAGAATGCCGAAGTTGATGGGCTAGACGCTCGCGAGGACTTCGCCGAACAGCGAGGAGAACCGGCAGAGGAATTGGAGGAGGTGCCATTGGATGAGGCTCGTCCCGACCGAACCATAAAAATCGGGTCGCTGCTCAAAGGAGAGTCTCGGCACAGATTGATCAGGTTCCTCCGAAGCAACGCTGACATCTTCGCCTGGTCCGCCTCCGACATGCCAGGGATCAGCCCCGAGGTTCTCGTCCATCGTCTCAACGTGGACGAGATGCACAGGCCCGTCAAGCAGAAAAAGAGGAGCTTCGCCCCGGAACGACAAAAGGCCATTGAAGAAGAGGTAGACAAACTCATCAAGGCTAATTTCGTCCGGGAGGTAAATTATCCGAGCTGGCTATCAAACGTCGTCATGGTGAAGAAGTCGAACGGCAAATGGAGGATCTGCATCGACTTCACCGACCTCAACAAAGCCTGCCCGAAGGACAGCTTCCCCCTTCCTCGGATCGACCAGCTTGTGGACGCCACCTCAGGTCACCAGATGCTGTCATTCATGGACGCCTATTCAGGCTACAATCAGATCCGAATGGCCCCTGAGGATGAAGAAAAGACCGCCTTCATAACCGACCGAGGTACTTACTGTTACCGTGTCATGCCTTTTGGTCTTAAAAATGCAGGTGCAACCTACCAGAGGCTGGTTAACAAAGTATTCAAGGAGCAAATCGGCCGGAATATGGAGGTGTACGTGGACGACATGCTGGTCAAAAGCAAGGAGGCATCACGCATGTCGAGGACCTCTCAGAGAGCTTTGCAACGCTGCGCAAGTATGGGATGAGACTCAATCCGACCAAATGCGCCTTCGGCGTTAACTCCGGGAAGTTTCTCGGCTTCATGGTCTCCCAGCGAGGTATCGAAGCTAACCCCCAGAAGATTCAAGCTCTCCAACAAATGGCGCCCCCGGCATCTGTTAAAGAGGTCCAGCGCCTAACCGGGAGGATAGCGGCTCTTAACCGCTTTGTGGCGCGGTCGGCCGAGAGATGCCTCCCCTTCTTCAAAACCCTCCGGTCGGCTAAAAACTTCCAGTGGACTCCTGAATGCCAAAAGTCATTTCAAGATCTCAAGAAATACCTCGGCTCGCCCCCACTCCTCAGCAGTCCGGCCCCGGGCGAGACCCTATTCTTGTACCTGGCTGTTTCAGAGGGTGCGTCTGTTCGGTGCTGGTCAGGGAAGAAGGCAAAGTCCAGAAGCCGATCTACTATGTCAGCAGGCTACTCCGCGATGCGGAGACAAGGTACAGCAGAATTGAGAAGATGGTGTTGGCCTTAATCACCTCAGTTCGGAAGCTGCGACCGTACTTCCAAGCACATTCTGTGACGGTCCTGACCGACCAACCCATCAAGGCGGTAGTCCACCGTCCCGAGACGTCGGGAAGAATGACCAAGTGGGCCGTCGAGCTAAGCGAGCATGACATACACTTTCAGCCTCGCCCAGCCATCAAAGCTCAGGTGCTAGCCGACTTCCTCCTCGAGTGTACCATCCCGGAGGACGGTTCTACCCCAGACTCCCTCGAAGAACCAAAATCTGGAGCCCGGTGGCTCCTCCATGTCGACGGGTCATCTAATGCCCATCGCTCCGGTGCGGGCCTGGTTCTCACCAGTCCGGAGGGGATAACCTTCGAATATGGCGTCCGATTCTCCTTCCCGGCCTCCAACAACGAAGCCGAGTACGAAGCCCTGTTAGCCGGCCTCCGAATCGCCCGCAATCTGAAGGTGGAGAAGCTTAATGCCTTCACCGACTCTCAGCTGGTAGCCGGTCATGTACGAGGAGAGTTTGAAGCCCGGGAGCCGAACATGGTTCGATATCTTCAGGAGGTGCGGAGCCTGCTTCCCCATTTTGCCGAATTTGAAATCATTCAGATTCCCAGATCCGAGAATGCCCGCGCCGACCTACTCTCCCGATTGGCGACCGCGGAGTCAATGGACGCCGAGCAAAAGTTCCACCTGGAGACTCTGGAAAAGCCCAGCATCGCGGAAGCCGACCGAATAATGCAAGTTGAGGCCGAACCATCATGGTTCGACCCTATCCTTAAATATCTCAAAGAAGGGTCGCTTCCACCCGACCGGAGAGAGGCTAGAAAGCTGAAGCTGCAGGCCACCCACTACGTGCTGATCGACAACCAGCTTTACAAACGGTCCTTCTCCATGCCGCTGCTCAGATGCCTTCGCCCGTCCGAAGCAGATTATGCTCTGCGCGAAGTACATGAAGGGATTTGCGGCAACCATCTGGGAAGCCGGTCCCTATGCCACAAGGTGCTGCGACAAGGCTACTACTGGCCGACCATGCAGAAGGATGCAGACGATCTAGTCCGAGCCTGCGACCCATGCCAGAGGCACTCAAGCATCCAAAGGCTCCCCTCCGCCGAACTAGTTTCCATATCCTCCGCTTGGCCCTTCGCCAAATGGGGGATGGACATCCTCGGCCCATTCCCGCTTGCCACGGGACAGCGGAAATTCTTATTTGTCGCCATCGACTACTTCACCAAATGGGTCGAGGCGGAAGCAGTTGCACAAATAACCGAGGCACGGGCCAGAGATTTTGTATGGAGGTCCATCATCTGCCGATTCGGCCTCCCGCATACCATAATCACCGATAACGGTAAGCAGTTTGACAACTCTAAATTCCGCCAGTTCTGTGAGGAGCATGGAATCCGTCACCACCTCACCTCGGTCGGGCACCCACAAGCCAACGGAGCGGCCGAAGTGACCAACAGGACCCTCCTTCAGGGGATCAAAGCTCGCCTTTCCAGAGCCCAAGGCAGGTGGGCGGAGGAGCTGCATCATGTCTATGGGCCTACCGCACCACCCCGAGAATCCCGACAGGTGAAACCCCATTCCGAATGGCTTTCGGCACGGAGGCCGTTATCCCTGTGGAAATAGGCCTCCCATCGTTGCGGGTGGAAAGCTACTCAGAGGAAGCTAGCAACGAACAGCTCCGCACCAACCTCGACCTGGTGGAGGAGATCAGAGAGAAGGCCCGGATCAGAGTGGCTGCTTATCAACAAAGGGTGGCCCGTTACCACGCCTCCAGAGTCAAAGGGAAAGCCTTCCTGCCTGGCGACCTTGTCCTCCGAAAGGCCTCTGTTTCCAAACCGCTGGAACAAGGAAAGCTGGCGCCAAACTGGGAAGGCCCGTACCAAGTAGCGGAGATCATTGGACCGGGAACCTACAAGCTACAAGATTTGAATGGGAAATCCATCCCCCGGACGTGGAACTCGGACAATCTCCGTAAATATTATCAATAGGGTACGTCCTCTCCAAGTCCATTTTCATATGCCTCATTATACCTTCCTGTCGACACATTTTTTCGTAATTTGCAAAAATCATTATGCACTACATTGCCAAAGATTGCAAAAGAAATAGATGCTGCTTACCAATCCTCGGCACGACCGAGCTACTTGTCTGAACAGGAATTCTCGAACCTTGGCAGGGCCAAGTAAAAATTCTCGAACCTCGGCTGGGCCGAGCAACAAATTCTCCAACCTTAGGGCCAAGTAAAAATTCTCCGAACCTCGGCTGGGCCGAGCAACAAATTCTCCGAACCTTGGCAGGGCCAAGTAAAAATTCTCCGAACCTCGGCTGGGCCGAGCAACAAATTCTCCGAACCTTGGCAGGGCCAAGTAAAAATTCTCGAACCTCGGCTGGGCCGAGCAACAAATTCTCCGAACCTTGGCAGGGCCAAGTAAAAATTCTCCGAACCTCGGCTGGGCCGAGCAACAAATTCTCCGAACCTTGGCAGGGCCAAGTAAAAATTCTCCGAACCTCGGCTGGGCCGAGCAACAAATTCTCCGAACCTTGGCAGGGCCAAGTAAAAATTCTCCGAACCTCGGCTGGGCCGAGCAACAAATTCTCCGTAAAGGAACCTCCAAGTAAAAATTCTCGAACCTCGGCTGGGCCGAGCAACAAATTCTCCGAACCTGGCTGGGCCGAGCAACAAATTCTCCGAACCTTGGCAGGGCCAAGTAAAAATTCTCCGAACCTCGGCTGGGCCGAGCAACAAATTCTCCGAACCTTGGCAGGGCCAAGTAAAAATTCTCCGAACCTCGGCTGGGCCGAGCAACAAATTCTCCGAACCTTGGCAGGGCCAAGTAAAAATTCTCCGAACCTCGGCTGGGCCGAGCAACAAATTCTCCGAACCTTGGCCAGGGCCAGCAGTAAAAATTCTCCGAACCTCGGCTGGGCCGAGCAACAAAACCTTGGCAGGGCCAAGTAAAAATTCCGAACCTCGGCTGGGCCGAGGAACCTTGGCAGGGCCAAGTAAAAATTCTCCAGGGGCAGGGCCAAGTGAGCAACAAATTCTCCGAACCTTGGCAGGGCCAAGTGGGCAAGCAACAAATTCTCCGAACCTTGGCAGGGCCAAGTAAAAATTCTCCGAACCTCGGCTGGGCCGAGCAACAAATTCTCCGAACCTTGGCAGGGGCAGGGCCAAGTAAAAATTCTCCGAACCTTTGAACCTCGGCTGGGCCGAGCAACAAATTCTCCGAACCTTGGCAGGGCCAAGTAAAAATTCTCCCTCGGCTGGGCCGAGCAACAAATTCTCCGAACCTTGGCAGGGCCAAGTAAAAATTCTCCGAACCTCGGCTGGGCCGAGCAACAAATTCTCCAAAGGGGCAGGGGCAGGGCCAAGTAAAAATTCTCGAACCTCGGCTGGGCCGAGCAACAAATTCTCCGAACCTTGGCAGGGCCAAGTAAAAATTCTCCGAACCTCGGCTGGGCCGAGCAACAAATTCTCCGAACCTTGGCAGGGCCTTCTCCGAACCTAGGAGTAAAAAGGAAAAAAAAGTTTAAAGCCGAAGGACTTCCAAATAGTCCCCAAACTTCGGCCGGTTTGAAAAAAGGCACACTGAGAAAAACCGTCAACACGCACAAAGAATGTGCCTCCGGCAAACCCCTAAAGGGTTCAATAAGCCCCACATAACCGGCCACGAACCCCAGGCAAAGCCGGGAATTCCCCTTTTGCTACTAAAATCTTTGGGCAACGCCCCTATAACCTGCCGAACAAAGCGCCTATCTCAAACAGAGCCATGACTCAGCGCGTGAACCAGTGGAGCCACCCAGGCTCCCCAACTATTATACGAGTGGCATTTTTAGAGCTAAAAACTCTGAAATGAGAAGATTATCCAAAAAGGGCCTTTTTCATTAAAGAAGGAAAGTACAAAAGAAAGAAAAAACAAAAACAAAAGCAAAAGAGGCCCTAACTAGGGTTCGGTGTCGCTCCCAGACGCCAGCAGGTCCTCCAGGCGCTCGGTGAGGTCGCAACCTGCTGGCGGAGCGACACGATCTCCTCCCTCTGCCGGTCCGCCACCCGGCGCAGGGCCTCCGCCTCCCTCGTGGAGACGTCCACGTACTCCTCGACGACCCTCACGAGCCGCTGTTGGCTCGCAAGGGTCGACGCCAGGCCCAACCCATCAACAGTGATCGTGGGACGGCCCCTTGGCGGGTGAAGCAACCGTTGATGACGCACGTAATTCCTCGGAGATCGCCTCCTTGAGAGCCATGGCCAATACTATTTCGAAGACTTAAACCGAGGGATGGCTAAGACCAACACCCTCGGTCATATTTATACTTGCCAGGCGAGTATCTCGATCGGTCGCACCGTAGCCACCGACCTACGAGAACTCACCACGTGTCATCGCTTTAGTGCCTGCGGAATCCGAAGGGCCGTGCCCCATCCCGAGAGAGATCGGTAAACACGTACGGACTATTCGGGAACCCCCCTGAACAGAGTATTTCCGATCTGCCGGCCCCCGTAATGAATGCTCCCGACACTTCCCCAAGCTCTTTTAAAGCTGGCCCCCTTTTCGGGAAGCGCAAAAAGGGAAGAAATCCAGCGCCTGGCAGTGACTCCCCTCGGGAGGGATAACGTCATAAATAAAGAGCGTGACCATGTACCGCCCGTTCCGCCCTGACGCCCCTCACCAAGCGCCGCAGGGACCTAACACTACGGCTCATAGTGGCAACTAAGTCATTCTCCGAGCCCCGAATCTGAACCTCGGCTGGGCCGAGGGAACCTTTTCTCCGAATTCTCCGAACCTTGGCAGGGCCAAGTAAAATTCTCCGAACCTCGGCTGGGCCGAGCTTCTCCGAACCTTGGCAGGGCCAAGTAAAAATTCTCCGAACCTCGGCTGGGAGCGAAATTCTCCGAACCTAGGGAACCAGGGCCAAGTAAAACTCCGAACCTCGGCTTCGAGCTTCTCCGAACCTTGGCAGGGCCAAGTAACTCCGAACCTCGGCTGGGATAACATGAACCTCGGCAAGGCCGAAACATTCGATAAATCACCGAGCTTCGAACCAAGATAAGGAGCGTGTTCCGCCGAACAATCTCCAACCGCCGCTTGCGAACCTCGACTAGTTCGGATAGCGCGGGATCCTCGCCTAAGAACGAGCGGGACGCCTTTGTACCCCACGACCAACAACAACAAACTTGGCACGAAAGAGATAGAGATTGAGAAACAGAACAGAACTCTCTTTATTTCATTGCCATCAAAACCAGTTACAAATGCCTGAGAGGCGTTACAAGAGCATTGAAATGCATAAAATAAAGACAAGTACAAAACTCGGGCAACTGCTCCAAAGCAGACCTGGGCAACTGTGATGCTCCGGCGTCCGACCGCCGAACCAGATAAGCCGCATCCAGTCAGCTCGAGCCGATAATGGCCGGGCGACATGGACCAATAGTTGCGGCCAGCTTCAGTCAATAATGATATCTCGGTGACCCAACCGAGATATCAGGGTGATGGAAAGTCCCAGACCACCCAACCGAGGGACCCCCGGCGAGCAGGTAGGAAGCCAGCGGACCCTGGCGTCGGAACGCTCTCCCAAACCGAGTGTGCCGCCCTACCTTGCCAAGGCTCAAGGACAAGGTGTCGGCGGGCGGCACGCTTTCACCCCCTCCCCATGTGGCAAAAGATTCCCCAGGCGGGCGAGCCCAGGAATCCAAATCAGGGAGGAGGAGAAGTTCAAGCCCATGGGGAGCCCGCGTGCACTCCTACCATACGTCCCCGAAGGGGAACCACAAAGGTCACACTGGAAGAGCATGTGTGCGCTCTCCGTGTGATCTCTGCGCCCTCCTGTGCGCTCTCCATATGATCTCCGGGACTCATCCCCTAAGGGCGAGCCATCCTTCGGCAGCTCCTTCATCGCCCCAGCTATCCGGTGGCAAGGGCTTATGAGAGGAAAGCTCGGTCCTCCCACTCGCAACAGCAGAGAAACGAGCATGATGGAAACTCTAGTGGGAAAGAAACTTTGGGGATGACTTAACACAACCCCACTTCCCCTTTTTATAGGCCAAAAATGGACCGGGAACAATTACCAAGGCTATAAGCCCCGAGATTCAAACACCTGGGCCATACCTCCACGTGGCCTCCCAGGATGAAAGCGGCGCCCTATTGCGCGCCGAGCCCACCGCCTGAATATGACGCATGCGAAGATTTCCTCTTGATCCCGAATCGCGATCATTAAATGCAGAGAATCGTCCACTGCATTACGGAAACTGGCAGGTTCAGGAGATCGTCCTACGAAAATAATGTCCTCCAATGGTAAACGGCTGCGTGCGCCGTACGTCAAAACGACCCGCATGGGAAAAGAACACCTTCCGGAAAGCACCAGAACAGCTTTATGTTCCCCACAGTGCCGTATCATCAATTTCGGTGAAATAAAAACCGGTTTGCCTGCAGAACGGCAGGGCGCTGGCAGGATAGCAAAAAGCACGAAAACCGATGTTCGTCGATGCTTCCCAACGAAGTTAATCGCTCGAAGAACTGTGCGACAAAATCGAGCGTCTCAAAACAAAATGAGCGCGAAGGCTACAAACTATTCTTTCATTCAACGAAAAATGAAGTGACCAAAGGAAGCGAAAAATACTTCGGCAACCACCCTCATATGTCGGCCCTAGCCGACCTACTTTGCTCGTCGGCCCTAGCCGACCTACTTTGCTCGTCGGCCCTAGCCGACCTACTTTGGTCGGCCCTAGCCGACCTACTTTGCTCGTCGGCCCTAGCCGACCTACTTCGCTCGTCGGCCCTAGCCGATCTATTCCGTGTCGGCCCAAGCCGACCTACCCCCGTCGGTCTTAACCGACTGGCTTCATTTCTCAAGTTTTAATTAGACAAACCGAACCAGATCGTCTATCGGTTCGCCAGTCAAGGCTATCGCCCCGCCTTGGGCCAAGCCAATGCATTCCCTCATCCCGAAAAAAGATGACCAAAAAGCGTCAACAAGCCATAAGTCGCTCGCGATTGAGGCGAAATTTGGAGCAAAGGGCCATCCAAGGAAAAACACTCAAATAGAAATAGAAAGTTCATTCATTGAAAGACATCAAGCAGATTTTCAGAAAGCAAAACACAGGGGTGGCTCTTAAAGGCCGGGAACCACATCAGTTTGGAGGAACCCTCGGTTACATCCGCAGAGGTGTGACTAGATTCGCCTTTCTCTAATACCTTTGCCCCTTCAGCGGCAGTTTGCGATCGTCCTTCAGAAGCTGCGGCTTCGCTGGGACCCGGGGCGGCACCAGGATCGGTATCGGAGACGTCGACGTATTCATCCTCCTCTTCTCCTTCGGACTCACCGGCATCAGGAGCTTCAGTATCCAGAAAAGAGAGATCCCATTCCGGGTGCTCACTGGATATCTTGTCTTTGCACTCTTCCATTCCAAGTTGGAAGGCGTCAACGCCGATCGCGTCCTGTTCCCCCTTGAGTATGGCGAGCTGCACCTTAGCCTCAGCAACTTGCTTCTCAGCCTCCGCAACTTGAGCCCGCAGAATAACGTTTTGCTCCTCGAACTCGCCGGCCCGCGCCTCGAGTTCTGAGCTCTTATTGCGGCTAGACACGAGCTCACCTTGGAGAGCCCGATTCTCCAACCTTAACTTTGCCATCTGCAAAACCAAAATCAGTCGGCATCACAAGAGACCAACAAAGAAGCTAAAAAGGGGGGAATGAGATCGTACCTCCTCCTCTCGTCTGGCCAACCTTTTGGTCAGCTCCTCGGCCTCACCCCTGGCCCTTGTTCTATCAGCCCCGACCAGCTCAACCCTCTCCTGCAGAGCATTAATCCTCGACTGTTTGGCTTCGACCTCTCCCCGGGCTTGGGATAGCTCGTTGCTCACCCGAGCTATCATCCCTTGGTGCCATTTAGCGCCCCCTCAAGTCGGCGATTTCGCCATCGCGCCGCTTCAGTTTCTCCTCCACTTCGCGAGCATTCTGGTCAGGCGCTTTCTCTCGTCGGCAGCTTCCCTTCCCAGCCGACCCAAACTCACTATGTTCCCGCCGCATCGCCGCACCTCCTCGGAATGTTTTGACTCAACTCTAGCCAGCTCCAAGCACGCGTCTTCATTCTTCGCCAGGAGTCCCTGCAACTCCTCCACTTTGCTTTTTGCTTGGACGCTTCGGCTAGAGCGGCCTGATATGCCGCCTTCATCCCCTCCAAACTTCTGTTGCTAATGGCCAGAAGTTCCTCGAACTTCTCAGACACCTTCACTCGCGATTGGAGTTCGGCGTTGTCTCTCCTGGCCTGAATGCTGGCCCCCGTCGCCAAACTCAGACGCCAGCACATCGCCCGAGAAAGCAAAACACTCTGCAGGACAAAAATGAATGAGATTAAGTCAGCCAGAAAGTATCCACTACCCAGGAATGGTAACTCACCCGCGAGGCATAGGCCCGTGTCATCTCATCAGGGTCGTATTGTCGATATCGGGAAGAGATGGATACTTTCGCCACGCCTTGCTGCCCGAACGCAGCATCAACCAACTCCAAATCCGCAAACTTGTCCGCCGAAGGATCTGCACCCGGATACAAGGCCGACCTCATTAAGGCAGAAAACGCCTCCTCAACACCAGCGTTCGAGCTACTGGGCTGGCCATCTCCGCCCGAGGACCAACCTGGGCGACCTCCGTCTGAGAGGCCTTCAACTTCCCAGCCTCTTCTATCAGAGGCTTGGCTTCAGATAATTCGGCCAGCCCAAGCGCCAGCCTCCCCAAAATCCTTTTCGAGGAGTCCCCATTGCGGGACTCACCCCCTCTTCCAAACTTGCGCCTCCCCTGCAGGCTCCCCGAGCCTCTATCTGGCCTGCTTCTTGAACTTCACTACCACCGGACTCCTCCCCTGAACCTCTCGGCAGCTGTCCCTCTCCCTCTCCTACTGGAGTCGTAGTGGTCCCGCGGAGGCGGAAGGCCCCCCAGAAACGACCGCTTCCGCCAGATCCGTCGCCGGTTCCTCTTTCATAGGGGACGCGGCCGACGAGCCAACGGAGTCTCATCTGAACTATCCGATATTTCCAATACGGGAGGACAAGGGATCGCGCTGTCCTCCCTGGATCCTCCTTCGCCCCCGGCGCTCCTGTCGTGGCCGCTCCGGCGTCCGGCGGCTTCTTGGAGGTATGAGCCCTT
Source organism: Calamus simplicifolius (assembly GCA_900491605.1). Taxonomy (NCBI): domain Eukaryota; kingdom Viridiplantae; phylum Streptophyta; class Magnoliopsida; order Arecales; family Arecaceae; genus Calamus; species Calamus simplicifolius. The sequence continues at coordinate 753,611 of UESW01004391.1, forward strand.
TTCTCGGGCCTACCACTATCCGCCGCTGCTCTCCCCTGGGCGCTTGCCTCTCTTCCTCTTGGCGAGGCTCGACAATGCCGACCTCTTGGCTGAAGAATGGAACATATGCGATTAAATCCAAACACATTCGTCGGGAACACACAGCGAGAAAGTAAAAGGGAGGACTCACCTTGCGGGTCCAGGGGGCTAAGCCCGGCTGCGAAGAGGGCCCCCTCCGATAACAGGTCGTTGGCCGAAAACACTTGGCCATTGCGAAGGACGTCCAAATCTCTCTCCTCCTGCTCTGACAAAAGGATGCGTTTCCGCATCCCTAACAAAGTTCCCCATTTCCGAGGGAAGTCGGAACCAATGTTCCCCTCGGCGATAACGAACCGACTCTTCCATCCCTTTATAGAGGACGGCTTATCCACAATCACGTTGAAGGACCTCCGGGTCCAATGTAGGGCCACTCTGATTTCCTCCCGGGTATCAGATGATAACAGGCACGGAAAAGGGGAGAGTGGCGACAATCCGAATTTGGTGGCACATTGAGATAAATCCGATGATGCTCCGCCAACTGTTTGGGGCCACCATCGCCGGACAGATGTTATAGTGAGTCATGATTTCCTTCACCAAGGGATGGAGAGGAAAACGGAAGCCTGCTTTCAAGCTGTCTTCATAAACGAAGACCCCAGCTCCAGATCTCGCGAGACCCTATGTCCAGGCTCCGGCAGCAGAACGACATCTGAGGGCATGCCATACCTCTGATGAATCCTTCCCAAATCCTCAGCAACGATCTCCGAAGCTACGTCGTCGGGGCTCATCGTCATCTTAGCCGAGAAAAGCACCAGGCGAAACGGCGAGCGTTGCGCTCTTCAAGAAACAAAACGAGAGAATACTGCAAACATATGTATATATAGCGGCTATCGCTTTGCTTCCCCACTAAGGAAGCCATCTTGAGAAGACGAGGCGTCGCCCGAGGCGTCCGGAACCGCCTCGACAAACGCCGTATTAATCGGGATTCGCGACGTGGCGTATTCCCAACCGTCACTCTTGGAGGAGCCTTACCCACGAAGGCATGATGACCCTGCCGCATTAATTAGGCATCATTGCACGGGCTGTCTAAACCAAATCGCCCCATCCAAAGCGTGCCACCTGGACTTATACTCCCTATGCCCGAACCTACGCTTCGAACTAGGGAGTGGAGGGCATGTGTTGGGGGTAAAATCGTCATTGCATCAATATCCGTGCGAGGAGGCTAAGACCGACCTCCTCCCGAGCTTCCTAGCTCGAGCTTCCATAGCTCGGCATAGCTCGGCGAGCTCCCATAGCTCGAGCTTCCTCGGAGCTTCCATAGCTCAGCTTCCAGCTCGGAGCTTCCTCAGCTAGCTCGGAGCTCGCTCGAGCTTCCAGCTCGGAGCTCGGCTCAGCTTCCAAGCTGCTCAGCTTCCTGTAGCTCGTTTCCCCCGAGCCTCCATGGCCCGGCTTCACTGAGCGACCCATCCAATACTCACCTCCGCGGAACCTGACGCGGGAGAGCCTAAGCCTACTGTAACAACATCCTAGGCAAGGAATCATGTTGAGAAGTGGTCTAGAACCTATCAAGGCTACCTGAGACCTACACACCTACCAGATCTCAAGCCATCAAGGAGCTCTCCTAGCCGTCGATCCCCTAACAGACAAGATATGGATCCCAACAGCCCCACAACGGCCTGATTCGATCCATCCCCGTATCCTAACAACCTCTGAACCTTCCAGAAGGCGCTCAAGATCCAGGTGACAGCCTATAAATATCACGCTCCAGATTCCCTCAGGTACGCGCGCTCACACCCTCACTCCCTCTCCTGCTGCTGCTCGTCGGTGCTCTCACCCCTAGAGCTTCCGATTGGCCGCCCCCAGAGAGACTCCCCGGAGAGATCCACCTCCCCGTTTTCTGATTGATCGCCGATTTCCTCCCACTGACTTGAGCGTCGGAGGGTCTTCCGCGGAGGGCCACCCCCAACGCCTCTCGCGCGAGGACTTGTGTGCAGGTCCGCCACTGGAGATCGACTGCGTCCGAGTCGGAGGACGGACCCCGACGGCAACAATATATTCATTCTAAAGTTTTCTACGTTTTTTTCTTTATATATATATATATAAAAAAATAAGTCTGGCTTGCTTCACCACCGCTTCTGGTTTTTTAAAAGTAAATCTCGTTGAGATTCCATCTTATAAATAAATAATAAGGCATGACCGACTACATTAACAATATATCTTGGGGAAGTTTAGGTGCTGTTTTTGTTTTTCTTCGTGGTTTTAGGTTGGGGAAACATCCTTCAGTACTGTTGATGGACAGAAACGAGCGTCTTGTGGAAACAAAGAAATAATCATCCAGAATGGATGCTTCCTCGGATATGAGTAATGACTAATGAGAAAGTAATCAGTAATGAGAAAAGCTTACACTTTTTCCAGTTTTATCTTTTGGCCACTCTTTATAATATTTTTAGGAATAAGAATCACGGAATTCTTGGTGCCACAAGGTTATTGCGGCCAAGAGAGAGGAACAAAAGTTAAAAAACCACAGTCCCCTACTTATCATCTATCTGCTTGTGATGTAACATAACATTGAGTAGTTCATGATTCTCTCTCTCTCTCTCTCTCTTTTCTGAAGTCCATGGAACAACTGGTTGATAAACTTTTCGGCGGTACGGAGGAGTTCAACACCACAGAGTGTACCCTTAGTTAGAAAAGCATATATGCTCTTCTGCTAATCTGATCGATCTCCATTCTTCCATTAATTTATAATACATTGACAGACTCTCCTCACGTGTGATGGCACGATTACATCGATCTACCCCGATTTAGACTGTAATTTGCCTTTCATTATTTTAGTTGTTTGGGGATAAGTAAGACCTAGTTATATGGTATAGACAGTTGTTCAGTATAAAAATTAAACTAAATTATCATTTACGGCTTACTTTGGTTTTAGGTTTGCAAACAAATCTGTTAAGTTAATTACTATGATCAATTCTTTGGATTCATGGAAGCCCGCCCAATTAAGCTTTATAAAAAATTAGAGCCTTGTGAGAAAATAACTTATGAAAACTGAAAGTCTCTTTTGCCACACATAACTGGAATGATAAAATTGGGACAATACAAAGAGGATTAGATGAAATCCACGCAGACAGACACAGAAAGGAAAATTTTCTATTCCGAGCTATATATTGAGGAGCATTCAAGTGCTTTATCCTTCGATCTCTAGGCAAAGGCACTAACTAGCCAACTCACTCCAATCTATGTTTCAGAAGGGTGAGGGCATCGATATTCAAACAATGTGCTTAGTCTTCTTTTAAGAAATTGGCTTCAAATCGATCACCCACCACCACAGGCATTGGACATATTATTTATAGTTCAGTCTTTTGCTGATGCCCAGAGCCAGAGCACAAACACAGCACATGCTAGCACAAGATCATCAAGCCCCATGCAAGAGGGTACATCAAAGGATTCATTTATAAAACATTGCCAGATTCAACGCCCAGCTGTAACTACGTACGTTCGCAAGGCATGCATGCAACACCCTCCATAACTTAATTAACATCACAGATTCCTTCTCGAGCGCTCACAGACGAGCATTTGCCCCTAAAAAACCATGGCAAGTGCACGTGCAATTGGCATCGAGAAGCCTCCCCGGGGGGTGTCGGTTGGTGCCTCACAGTGCAGAATCTCTTGCAAAACACGTCAACTTAATTTGCTCTCCATTTTAATAGTCACATTGATGTCTATTATAGCCTCTTCCCAAGTTGTATCATGTATATTAAACTGTGGTGATCGAGAGGAACGCAAGCTTAAATTAGTGGACTTGTCCGTTGAGTTGAGTGCATGCAGCGAGATTTCAACGAAGCTGCATTGATATATATATCCCTTGAGTTGGTGAAGCGAAGGGATGTTGATCAGATGTTGTGACCAATTAAGTTAGTGGTGATTGCTTCTTTGCCATGATGGAGAGTACGGGTGCCCAGTTATGGGCTGGTTGATGGAATTGATCACTTGGTGTTGCGTGGAGGGAGCATGTGCAATGGTTTAGCAGGGAGGAACGCAGGAAGGTGTTGTGAACTTTCTTTCTAGTTGGTACTTGGTGTCACCCATGGAAGAATCTGAGCTGGACCTGAACCATTGCAAAAATATAAAGCAGAGTCACATAGACCACTCATTTTCTAAGATTATGGACCTTCCAGGGAGTTTTAAAAGCAAGGTGCAGTTCAATGAATAAATAAATATCAAGGTATGCATCCTTTGAAAGTGTGAGGTTAGTGTACCTGGTGGTGTCATTGTTTAATCGATTTAATTATTCATGATTTCTATATTTTGTCAATTGGTTTATGATTGCATGAGTACGTGGTTAAAAGCTTGAATTTTGAAGTGAGAAGAAAAATTAGGAATCAATACAAGTTTAGTTATGGGTCGTAGCCAAGCTGATCGATAGCAGATAATAGTGGAGTGTTACTGTTCCATATTACCAGTGTACGGTGGAGTTTGCTGTCTAGTCTAAACGTTGCATACCCTACTTGACATCAACTTCTAACTTTTTAATGAACTATAGGATGGGCCTCTTTTCCTTTTCATCAAAAAAAGAAAAGAAGAAGAAGAAAAAGCAGATATGGTGGGGTGGAGGAACTCGTTTCTACTGGGCTTGGGTGCAAAACAGCTGAACTTTGATCCGTTTAATTCATTCATTGGTTTCCACCTGTTCTTGAGGTCCATTTTTGCAGTTTGTTTCAGTAAACCTTTCCCTAGGTTCAGTGGAATCCTGGTGGGTTCTCCAACGCTAGTAGTGTTCTTTTTTGTATGCGTGCAACCTTGAAAGATGTTTCTTCCTTTTATGAAAATGTTCCATATTATTCGTGTAAGTTCATCCCACTTCATAAGAAAAGGCACTTCCTTTCAAGCAGAAGATCGAGTTTGTAAGCCTGGAAAATGGCAGCACTAAGAACGACGACAGACTTTTCAGCGCTCCAAACTCCAAAGTCCAGGCTTTACTTGGCGTAGGTCCCTCAGCAGTCGCAAAGCCAGGAAAAAGGTGGGAGGCTATGGGATGATTCTGATAGACATAGCATTTTTTTACTACTCAAATCATCTTCGTTGAAACATAAATTTCTTTTTCTAATTCAAGTCACGGGCAATTTAATTCGTCAGTTGCGATAGCATAACTAAAGTTGATAATTGAAATCTGCACCCATCTTATTATATTTGTAGACCATTGCTTACTTTCTGGACATCAGAAGGGATTCCATCACTGCTTTTTGGTAGGCCGAGACAAGTTATCACTAGCCTGGCGTAGAAAGCAAGCTTATTTAACCAAGACTTTTTGAGCAGATATTATTTAATGAAGGTGTGCTCGTGAATCCTTGCTTATGGCGCCTTAGACATGACCCATCTTTTGAGCACAAACTCGCAAAATCTGGAATAGTGCAGGACAAGTCATAAGCTTTGCTTTGATGCTTTCGATGTCTTATCTAGCATCTTACTTTAATGCTGCTAAACGAAAGAACATGAGTGGAGAAGCAAAGCCTGAAACCCTCACTCATCTTTACGCCACTAAAAGCCTCTTCTCTCTCTCTCTCTCTCTCTATCTATCTATCTACTTGCTTTTAAGTGTGAGGGCTCAAGGTCCGATCCTTTGTCTCCCACTGAATAATAAACCCCCCCATGTCTCCTCCTTGTCTCTTTGTCTCTTTTAAGTTTTTAAATCCTCCATTCTCGCCCCGGTCACATGCATGGCCTGCATCAGTCTTTAGATACTTGGAGAACCATCGTTGCAGTGCGGCATGTTGCGTTTGTTGTTATTCTCAAATGCCGGAACTCAGATGATTCCCTTCGATCATATTCTATTTGACTAGATACTATATATCATAACCAAGGTTGCAGACGTCTACAAGGCTGCAACTGGGGGAAGTCATGATGCCAAAGATTTTATATATAGTTGGATATCCAATATCCAATCGTCAAAAGTAATCATCGATCTCGTCCTCATAAACGTTTTGAACAACAAACTGAAATTAATTCACTGGATAATCTAAACACTTCCAACGGTTCCCTGGTAGACCATAAACCGTACGTACTTGGCGTTCTTTTCCTTCTTTTTGAAGGCTAGAACAAGGTTTTCTTCGTCAGACATTGATACCAGATTAATACAGGCTACTGTACTGATGTATCGGTTAAATGAATTAAAAGATCTTAATTTAGGTACAAACTAAAGATGTATTGGTATGGTGAATGGAAATTAATTAAGGTCTTAACCCATGAGTCATTCCGTATCAACTCCAGTACAATAGCTTAGTATAATACAACTAAGATGATTTGATACAACTCAAAATTAGCTCAAAACGGTTCATATCCATTACATCATAGCAGTTTTATAATGATTCGGTATGATTTCATTTCAAATCATACTTAGTTTGGTATGATTTAGTTTATCCTTAATTAGAATAAAAAAAGTTTAATTATCATATATATTAATTTAAAAAAAATTAAACTTCAATATCTATTCAAATCATCATTCTATTATGTGATGATTCATTCAATCATCTTATGTCCTTCAATTTATCATAATTTACGGCATCATTTATATACAATCAAAAATATAATAATACTTTATTAAAATATCTTTAATCTTTTTTATTTATAACACAAAAGTTTCGTAAAAAAAAAAAAAGAGCACAAAACGAATGCCTTGCAATCATGGAGCTAATGTGACATAGTATCAAACGCATCGATAAAAAGAATTAAGGTAGTGTTTGAAATAGGGCCATAACTATAAGGGATAGTTGGAAATAAAGTTAATCAAAGGAATAATCCATGGTTAATCATGGATATCCCTCAATTTATTTCTAAGGTAGTATTTGAAATAGAGGATAAGAGGGGATATCCCCAAAAGCCATAACTATAAGGATAGCTGGGAATAAAGTTAACCAAACGGATAATCCATGGCATGGTTAACCATGGGATGTCTTCTCAATTTATTCCCTAGAGAATGCATTATCCCTCCAAATAAGAGTAAAAAAAAGTTATCCTATGAATTTACCTTTTTGCATTTGATATAATCAATGGGATAGCCAAGGGATATCCTTAGAGATATGTAGGGGACAAACTCTATCTCGTACATTATCCATGGATAATATTTTTTCTATCAAATACTACCTAAAAAATGCAGGAATAGCTGGTTATCCCTCCAAATAAGAGTAAAAAAAAGTTATCCTATGGATTTACCTTTTTGCATTTGACATGATCAATGAGATAACCAAAGAATATTCTATGAATAATCAAGAATATATTCTATTCGTATATTTATCATGAATAATATTTTTTTATGAAACACTATACAAGAGAAAAGGTAGAGTACGGTTAAATAGTAGAGGAATTCCTGTACTATTTAAGACCATTGGGTTACTGAAACGTCCATCAAACACAAAGACAGGACCTGTATCCTTTTCACACATTCCCTCCATGAATTCCTGTCAAATTAGCCATCCCCTTAAATTCCAGCGGTGATAAAGGGGCAGATGGTACTGTATCATCCCCACTGCCAGCCCTCCATCTAATGGCACTGGACCAACCCCACGCCCATGGTGGTCCCCATCCCCGTCCAGCGTCCAGTCCCAATCCCGACTGTTGGATCTCCTCATCACCAAAGATCCTGGTGGGTCCCCCTCCATTACAACCGTCCAAGCCCCCGATTTGGACCACCGGAACACCATCTCGATCATACCGGACGACCGTCGCGGGCTGGGACAAGTTAGGTCCGATCCAACTTGGAACCGCATCGCGTAATGCACTCTACAGTAGAATCTCGAAATGGTGTTGAAAACAGCGACAAAGTCTTTAAATCAGAAGAATGTTATAATTTTATTTTAATGATCCTTATTATTATGTCGCAGAGATATCAATAATTAATTATATGATAGTTTTATTATTCATTTTTCTTTAACATTGATTTCAAACTCTACATTAGTTGCCAATATTGTTTCATGTTTTTTTTTTTTCCCCTCTTGTTCAACAACTTTTATCTGATCAATTTCTGCACATTTAAATTAATTTTAATATTATTTGTCATGTTTTTAAAATTTTAAATTTAAATTAATATATTTTTAAATTGAATATAAATTGATTGATGTATATAAACGCTTGAATGATAAGTTACCCAAATTTTTCTTCCGCGACCATCGGGGCTTTTCATCAGTTGCGTGGAAAGCGAAGCGGGGGAGGGGAGAGGGGCCAAGGCGACGCCCACGAGGGGCCTGCGACCACTTAATAATGGCAATAATAGCGTTACGTTAACGCATTGTTATCGGTGGACTAAAAGTCTAAAACTAGGAGATAAAGATAAGGCGCTTCGAAGTCGAGGGGGGAGATGCCGTGGACCCCAGCCACCACCAGGTCGATCACGTGGACACACGTGAAAGCACGTACAAATCCCCCCCACTTATCTCGTATTTTAATCATAAAAGCTTAACGAATCGAAATGGAGCTCGCCGACGGTGGATGGTGATGGGGGACAGCCGGGGAACCATCGCACTGCCATGCCAGTTCAACGCTCCAGCTACCTTGAGAGCGAGCTCCGTAGAATTATAAATTTATATTTCAAACGAATGAATACTTTTTATTCCTCAAACTATCACTCAAAATCATCTTAATTCATAAAACTTTTAATTGTTACGATTCAATTTATTATACTTTAAAAATATTATATTTTTTATATTACATCCAAAATAATGTAATAATTAATATATTATTTTATCAATTAAATTCATATATTTATATTAAAATAATATATCAACTATTCTATTGATTTTATTATAATTTAAATTTTAAATGAAAGTTTGGAAATACAAAGTATATTTTACCTAACCAAAAATTTAGCATTTATAGTTTGTCCGATGATTTTATTTTATTTTATTTTTTCATGACCAAATAAAATCAAAGAAAAAATTATTAATTTTACTTGTTAAACCAAATCAATCTTTTACAAATCACCTTGCCCTCTCTTCCATGTTAGATGATAAACAAAGCTTTGAGAAAGGTGGCATAAAACGTAAATAAATAAATGCAATAATATTTATCGTCTCAAATTAACCTCGATCGGTCCATGAGTCCATCTGATCACATGGCATTTTATCGTACGGCTCAGACCGAGTGTGGGTTGGCCAATAACCTTAGACCATCCATCACCGTCCTTTTAAAAGTATAGACGGTGAACCTCTCGTTCGGTGCGGTTGGTGGGCTTCCGTGCGTTGTACGTGCCATCCATCCCTCGCGCCTCTCCACGAGGGAGACTATGGCGTCCTTTCGGGAGGTGATGGGGGGCCACCGTCCAACTTCCGTGCACATGACGACTCAGTAGCTTCCCTAGGGAGGGCGGCAATCGTATCGTGTTGTATTGTATTTGAATCGGTATCATATTTTGATCAAAAATACATTAATTTAAATTAAGTAATTTCGACATGAACACAATTATATGAACATAATCTGACTCAAAAAACACGATTAATTCGATACTACCTGTACTCGAGATAAAGATAACATTTAAACGTATAATAAAAGTAATAACCTAAATTTTAATAATTTAAATAACATTCAAGATATTTATAAATATGAGATAATAATTAATGGAATATAAAAGCATTTAAACGTATAATAAAAGTTGTAATTTAAATTTTAATAATTTAAATAATATTTAAGACATTTGTAAATATGGGATAATAATTAATGAAATATAAACATGAAAGCTTAGCACTTAATTTTTTTTTCTCCTTTGTTCTTCAATGATTAATTGATGAAAGATTGGAAAGACTCTGATTGCGATCAAAGTGCCTTATGAATTGTAAAAGTAGTTAATATTATACGCATTAAAGATGGTTGGATTTGAGGAAATGGACCATAAAAGAGAGATGACATTATGACAAACTATATTTTGTGAAGAAGAGATGAGGAGATGGGAGAAGGGAGCCCGATATGATTAGAAGACCTGCAGTCCTCTTGTCGAAGCCCGACCATCGTTGGAAGTCGGCCATGGCTTCCCACCCTTGCCGGAAACTAGATCTAGAGATCTAGATCCATCCGAAGTCAGCCATGGCTTCCCATCCTTGTCAGAAACTAGATCTAGAGATCTAGATCCATCCGAACGTCGTCGTCGTCTCTTCTCCGGCGACGATTTTTAGCAAGACTCAACCCACAACCCACAGAGAACAAGGATACATACAAGGTAACAGGGGATAAAACAAAAATTACCAGTGGATTTCATTGATTGCCGGTGACAATTTCGTTGCTCGCCGCTGATAATCGGAAAGATCTGGCAACTCCAAAGCTCCACGAAGGCGAGCGGAAAAATGAATGGCCGAATGGAAGGCTAGAAGCTAGGGTTAGGGTTGACCGTTGAAGGGGCGAGCGGAACTGCGGAAGGCGAGCGGGGTTGGGCGAGCGAAGAAAATACCAAAATAACTCAGAGTTAAAAGCGAACAGATTGTGGTCCTTGTGGACTTGGGGTCTATGGGTCAGTGGACTGTAGCGGGTTTGGGTCAACCTGATTAAATACACGGGTCAAAACAGGTCAGACGGGTTCGTGTCAACCCGATTAAATACACAGGTCAATTTGGGTCAATTCGGTTTAAGCGGTTGAACCCGAACACGACCCATTTAAATTTTGTGTTGGCGGATCGTGTCATACATGGGTTTGTACCAAAAAATAGTCAACCCAAACCCATTTAATTCGTGTTCGTGTCGATTATCATGTCATGTCAAAAATTGCCACCTTTGCCCGTGGCCGGTGGCTGCCCTCCACGCGGGCAGCATCGCACGTGCCCACCCACTTCGTACTACGTGCGAAGCTGGTAAGCAGGGATACGTACTCGGGTTCGTATGTACTAGTACTCGAGTACGTACGTGGGTCGCACCTTTCAGGGGGGAGCTACTGGCATGGGCTGCTGCACGCGGGCCCCACCGTTTGATCCATTTCCCGTGATGATATTGAGTGCAGGCGAAATCTTTAGTTGTTAAAACTTAATAAATAAATAAATAAAATATACTCCTACACCTCAAACTTGGGCTCAAAATTTATTTTTATTCCCAAACCTTCAATTTCGCATTTGAGTTCTTTATATTTAAAAAATACTGCATTTATTATTATTTTATTAGATAAAAATTAATTAAAATAAGTAACATATCGTTTTCATGCTTCACCCGCTATTCTACTAATTTTAATAAATTTAATGTAATAAATATCAACAGTGCAGTAATTTTGAAATATAAAAATTAAGATATTATAATAATTAAAAATTTAAGAACCGAGCTTGAGGACCAAAGGATATGTATGAAAAGGTACACTGGTCATGATCGTAGATAACAAGATCTCTCGTGTAATGCACGAGAGTTATTTCAGGAGTTTTGTGCTAAGTTAACGCATATATGCAACCATGTTGCACACCTTTTACAGCACTCGCAGGCTTCCAACGTATGCATGCAAACCAATTTTGGCCATGTGCAAGGTGGTGTGGATACACGTAAGCGTCGCACAGGAGGACATGCACCACCACTAGCAACACGTGCAGCCACAGGCACGCATTATATACGACTGTTTCGAGTGGCCTGTCACGAAGGAGATATATGGCAAAACTTTCTTCCAAGTAATTAATACCATCAATTTGATGTCCCTACCTCACCTCATTCCATTAATAAACTTGTTAATGATGTGCCTCTGGAAACCAGCTGGCCTCCAGTGAAAGAGGCATGGACATGCTGTGGGGGAGGGGAAGGTGCTCCTATATATATGCTCCACTCGATCTGAGACTGAGATGACGGATATGGGACATCTTAGATAAGGTCAGTTACCAAAGCATTGATATTTTTTAACGTGCAAGTAGATATTTTCAATGGTTGGTCTTGTCCAACAACGTCTGGATGCATGCATCGTTATAATGATATCAGTATCGCTTGTCAGAACATGAATACATATCGTACCTACTAACCAGTCAGTCAATTGCTTAGAACGAAGTCAGTCAGGTCCTCCCATCTCCACACATGGACGGATACCCTTATCAAATTGCAGAGGGAGTGGCTTCATGACATCTTTATTCTAGCTTTTCCAATGTTTCTTTCTGCTCATCCTTTGTCTCCTCTTCTCAACCACACTTACTACCGACAATTATATCATTCCAGTTCAACTGCCAGCAATCGTAGTCTTGCATTTAATCTTTGTGGAGTATATATAACATGCTCTGTCCAAAACACCATTTAACCCTTGTTTTTACGGGATAAATGATAAATTTACATACTGTTAATTATAAAATTCATAACAATTTAAGAAGCAAATAGGGTAGATAGCAAGGTGGGTGCAATTTTTGTAACCATTGAAGTAATTGAAAAAGACTGATATATATTTATATATTACTTGCATGAGGAGAAGGTCAAGGCTGGAAACAGACAGTACTCTACCTGATGAAGACGCTGTGGGGGAGGCCGGGGGGCAAAGCGCTGCTGTCAAGAGGCCCATGTGCCACCCCCCCTGGGGACGCCGAAAGCTTCGGATGGGTGCGTGCTAACCATACGGTGAGTAAGATTAATGCAGCCAACTTTCTCCCTCCCGTGTGATCGTGTGCAAATTTAAAAGTTTTTTTTTTTTTTTTGGATTAAAAAACATCAGTATCAGAGTAAAAAAGATAACTCGGGAGATAATTCCTTGGTGCTTGCTTCCAATCACTGCTGCCGAGACTTCGAGGAGGCCGAATAATTTGATTCTTCTCGTTCGTTGAACATTTTCTTAGGTAATCTGAAGCCAAAACACGAATGCCTAAAATTGATTCTTTGAATATTTTTAATATTTTATTTGATTTTTCCACAACATCAAATAATCCAAGAATGGCTAGGCTACTACATCCTTAGAATGATGATGATGCTCACAAAGTAGAGCCTCTCTCCCGGAAAGGCTCACGCACGTGAATTACCAACGTACATTTTCCTATATTTTAATTGCTACCATGGGCCTACAACGTCAAATAAACCAAGAATGGCCCCTTCAGCTACGGTGCAACTTTCCAACTTTAAGCCATCATGCCTTTCCGCTCTAGTATGAAGCAATGATTTTAAGCACCTCGATTGAAGAGAGGGGGAAGAATCTAATCAATCTATCATAATAAGGAGGAGCTTATCATATCATGCTTAGCCTATCATAACAAGGAGCACATCATGGTAATGTAGATTTGTGTCATTATAACGTCGCCATTCGAGCAACATCTTTGAAAAGGATCTTAAAAAATCTTCGTGCTCTGTAGTCTACAGAAGAACTAGTCTGTGGCTTCTCATGTGGTTACTTTTGGTGATACATGTTTCACCTCTACACATATTTTATCATAATCAACCCATCCATTATTGCCAGCCAATCCATCCAGTGGGGGCACAATAAATTATCAAAAATTACCATCAACAGGCTTCTTAGGGTCCACCACACGATGCAACTGTTTAGAACTTTTAGCAAGTAGCTATTCATTATTCAGTGGCCTCCCGTGGTGCCATCTTGTTATACAACAACTATTATATACCCACAAATGTCTCGAAGCAAAAGTTGAGACTATTTCCACCACAAGCTACCTACTTTCCTGGTGATCCTCGTAGGACTCTGTTTACCATAACATCGAGATTTTTATCTCGAAAACCAGCTTCAGCAATACTTGTTCGCTACATGTAACTAGTGTTTTCAATTTCTTCACATCTTTATCCCTCAAAAGAATCAAAATCTGTCTCAAAAATTTGTTCACAAGTTTGTTTCGAAACATAGAAATTGTATAATATGAAGCTGTATATCTAACCATTCTCAAACCTTGCAACAACAGTAGCCCCATCTATTAGACCACCTATTTATATATATAATGATCCCATTCTATATCAATCCTGGAGAGCAAACTTGAAAAGCCTCTAGAGGATCAAAGGGATACATCCACCCTCTGTTTTGCAATGCATGCCACCTTTTGTGCACGAAACACGAAACCCCCACCATCGATTAATATCCGCATGCATGCAGCTACAACATGAAAGGCAAGTGGTGAGTAATCCGCTCCAGAGGCACTTACCTTAAAGTGATGCACCCATTAAAATATTATGTCGCATCTCTTTGCACGCTTCTCCCTTCTTTGTATAATGGACTACAGATTTGCTGAGAGGGGAACAAGAATCTCAATTGTTTAACATTCAAATTATATATTCAAAATGTCAGAAGTTCTAAACAACTTACAACCATGCATGGGAAGATGAAGCATGGCTTGCTTTGATTGGAAAACCGTGCACAAGGCTTGGAATCACATTACATAAAACAAATTTCACAAGATGACAAAATAATGAGAGAACCTTTGGCCAGTTTAAGGGCTGAAGAGAGATAAGTTAGTCGATATGAATAACAATCCCTTTATGGTTTCTGGGATTTGGATTGAAGCCTTCGGAGTTTAGACAAAAGATAGAAGCTTGTTAATTTTCTGATGGAAAGGGTGCATCGAGCACTCAATTGGAGATGAAAATGTTTGGCATAAGAAAGTCTAATTAATCTACCATGTAAACCATAAACCTTCCTTGCCAGTTTATGTAAATCATCACATCGAGTTTATCGGAACTACTTTATACCTTGCTTAACAACACAAAGGAAAGAGGCAATCCCCAGAGAAGCTCACATATTTCAAGTGCTCAATCCAGCGAAGCATATGCATGCAAAGGAGGATTTCAGAAATTCGGTCCAAACTCACACACACAGCATTCAATTATTTCTAAACGTGGAATTGAAATTTGAAGAAAGATCACTTTTTATGTACAACACAAGATAGCTATAGCCGACGTATGAAAAAGAAGAACAAAACCAAAAACATGAGTTTTGTGGTTGATATATAATACATTAACTGACGAAGAAGCTACAAGGAAAAAAAGAAAGAAGCAAAAAAAAAAAAAAAAATCTCATACCACTGAAATGGTGAGGACTGATGGCCCAAAAGCAGATGCGGGGAGGCTTGATTGATTGCTTCGCTCCCTCTTTCTCTGAAAAGAATTCTGCTCGCCGTTGTTATGCCTGATCTCCCATTCGTTAATAATCCTTGTCCTCTTTGCCTTCCTTGAGGCTCATATCGACCGCCCCAAAACTCCCATCAACCGAAGGAGGAGCAGCAGCAGAGGCTGTGGAATCCACTGTGGAGCCCGCTTGAATCTCCTTGAACATGGCCATCACTTTAAGCATCGTGGGGCGCCGGAATGGCCTGTCATCCAGGCAGGCACAAGCAATTTTAAGGTGCTCCAAGAGCTCCAGCTCCAGACCAGGGTCCTCCTTCAAGAGCTCTGGATCAAAGACGTCACTGATTCTAAGCTTCGAGTGCTGCTTCACCCACCCGACCAAGTTGTTATCCCCAAAGTCCGATGAGTCCGTTGGCTGCCTCCCTGTGAGCAGCTCGAGCAAGACCACGCCGTAGCTATATACGTCCCCTTTGGTGGTGCACCGGAAGCTCTGGTAGTACTCTGGCGGGACATACCCTGGCGTGCCTGCAAGCGTGGACACGCTCAAATGCGTGTCCATCGCGCTCATAAGTCTCGCCATTCCGAAATCCGAGACCCTGGCTTCCAAGTTCTCGTCCAGAAGGACGTTGCTGGACTTCATGTCTCTGTGAATTATGTGGGGGATGCAGTTGTGATGGAGGAATGCCAGACCCCTGGCTGCCCCGACTGCGATCTTTCTTCTTGCTGCCCAATTCAGCTTGATCCCTGCCTTCTTCCGGTCGTGCAATACATCCTCTAGACTTCCATACTTCATGTATTCATAGACCAAAAGCCGCTCCTCTCCAACCTTGCAGTAGCCCAATAAAGGAACAAGGTTCCGGTGCTTGATCTTGCCGATGGTCTCCATCTCCGCCATGAACTCCCGGTCGCCTTGCCCACTGACATGTATCAGTTTCTTGATGGCGACGACACTGCCATCCTTGAGCTGAGCTTTGTAGACATCCCCGAATCCACCGGAGCCAATGCGGCTGTCGTTGTGGAAGCCATTGGTCGCCTCAAGGAGATCGGCGAAAGTCAGCTTCCGAAGAGGCTTGTCGAATGTGGCGAGGTTGATGTTCAGGGCCTCCGTGCCTGTGAGCTTCCAGTTGGAGTTGAGGGTGCCGGAGTTCGTTCGGCTATCATTGGTATAGAAATCTCGTGAGCTGTCACTGTTTTCTTTGTCCCTCCTCTTCCTCTTTCTAATCTCCACCGCGATGAGGATCACACCGCAGATGCAGACGAGGGAGAAGAGCAACCCCAACGCCACACTCCCAGGAAGGGAGTCTCTCCTGCCGCCAGACCCCTGATGAAGGCCGCTGGAATTGCCACGGGCACTCTCTTCGCAGGTTGGGAGAGGGAAGCCACATAGGCCGGAATTGTTCTCATACCGGTACCGCGGGAACGTGGCCAGCTGCCCCAACTCAGGGATGGTCCCGTTGAGCTCGTTATTGGAGAGATCGATCTCGGACAGCATGGAGAGACCGGAGAAGGAGGAGGGGATGGGGCCTTGGAGAGCATTATGAGAAAGGTCCAGCACACCAACATAGTGTAAGCTCCCCAGTTCCGTTGGGATCGGACCGGAGAGCATATTGTGGCCAAGGTTTAAGATCATGAGGTAGTACATGCTCCCAAGCTCCCTCGGGATCTCGCCGACCAACTGGTTGTAAGAGAGATCCAGGAAGATCATCGAGCCATTGTTGTTGAAGGTGTATTGGGTGCTCCCCATGTACACCCTGGTGAAGTTGCAGAACCGCCGGCTCGGCAGCCGGTTCAGATCCTCCGCCCGTATTCCGGCGAACTCCAGCAGGTTCCCGGACCCGCGGCACTGGCTGCTCCCGTCGTTCCTCAAGTACACGTACCGCTTCCCGGTGACCAACCCCACGGCGATGTTGCCCGACTGCTTGGCGAGGACCGGCGGGATGGTCCCGTTGAGTTGGTTGTTGTTCAAGTCCAGCCAAATCAAGCTCTTGCAGTCCCCGAGCTCCGGCGGGATCGGGCCGGAGAAAGAATTGTTCCCGAGCTTGAGGATGGCGAGGTTGCCGAGCAGGCCGATCCAGGAGGGGATCGGGCCGCTCAGGTGGTTGCTCGACAGCGAGATCCAGTTCAAATTCGTGCAGTTGCTGAGGCCGGCCGGGATGGATCCTGTCAGCCCATTGTTGTCGAGGATGAGGTTCTCGAGGCCCCCGATATCGGCCAGCTGGGCCGGGATCTCGCCCTCCAGCAAATTCTGCCACATGATGAGATCGCGGAGCGAAGACAGAGAGCCTAGAGCGGCGGGAATGGCTCCGCTGAGGTAATTGAAGCTCAGGTCGAGCGACACCAATTTGGAGCAGTTGCTGAGAGACTCCGGAATGCGACCGGCGAACTGGTTGTCCTGAAGGTAGAGCTCTTTCAAGCTCGTTTCAGAGCTTGGGCAGAGCGCCGAGGGAATCGACCCCGAGAAGCGATTGGAGCTGAGGTCGAGCAGCTCGAGCCTCGGGAGCTTCGAGATCGACTCCAGGAGGGGTCCGGAGAAGTTGTTGAACGAGAGCTCGAGAATCTCGAGATTCGGCATGGACGAAACTAGGGTGTCGAAGGGGAACTCGCCGGAGAAGTTGTTGTTGGAAAGAGAAAGGGTGGCCAAGGAGGAGCATGAAAGAGGTCAGGGGGAAGAGTACCGGTGAAGTGGTTGACAGAGAGGTTCAGGTAGCTCAAACTCCGGCACCCGCCGAAGACTCCCGTCCCTATCCGCCGGCGAGCTCGTTCGCCGACAGGTCCAGCTGTTGAAGGCCGGAGCAGTTGTTCATCGCCGGTATCCCTCCGGTGAGCCGGTTTCCGGTCAAGTCCAGCCGCCGGAGGACGCCGAGGCTTGAGAACAACCACCGGAGGTCGGCCTCGCCGGAGATCTTGTTGTAGGAGAGGTCCAGGATCTCCAGCGAGAACCCACCAACACCGGAGGGGTTTTTCCCGGCAGGAGGGATCCCGATGGAGTTGCCGGAGAGATTGAGTTTTCTAAGACCCGAGCAGGCGGCGACGAGGCTAAAAACATCAGCCACCGGCCCTTTGAGGCCATTACCTGAGAGGTCCAGTACGACGAGCTGGCCACCGCAATGGGACAACCCCGCCGAGACGCTTCCGGAGAGGTTAACAGAGCGGAGAGAGAGACTCCGAGACTCCCGAGGGTGAAGAGAGAGGTGGAGATGGAGCGGAAGTCGACGCTGAGGGCGAGGCTTTGGAGAGAGACACTGGCGACGCGGCCGCCCTCACAGCTGACGCCGGCGAAGGAGCAAGGGCTCTGGCTGGGGTCCCAGCTCTGGAGGACCTTGGGATTGGGGAGCGATCTCTTGAACGACATCAGAAGCTCCAAGTCGGCGACCTCGCTTGATCCAGGGCCTAAGAAGAAGAGTAGTAGTAGAAGAAGAAGAAGAAGAAGAGGGAGGAAGTCCATGGAGAGGCCGTCGAGGTATTGGCCTCTTCGTCTCATGGCAGCGGCAAGGGTTTCTAGGCTGTGGGTTCCTCCATGAGGTGGGAGATTAACGGAGCGGCGAGAGAGACGAGGGAGTCAAAAGGTTGGCAGGAGAGAAGAGGACGGGTTATTTATCGGGGAAGGACGGAGGAGGAGGAGGAGGAGGTGGTGGTGGAGAAACCGGGAAGAGGCTGGTGAGAGCCGTGGTGGGGCCCACTGGCCATGTGCCAGCTAGTTTCGCTTTTTAAATTCGATTGATTAACTACTATTAGGATAAGGTAGTTTTATTCTTAGTTTAAATTACCGACGCATCCCCCGTTCCGATCATTGACGGGAGTCCACCGATCCGACCGACGGCAGGAGGGAGGGGAACGCGGCCGATAGCCGCGACGGGAGAGCGAGCGCTATGCACGAGGTGGAGTCACGTGGTTCCGTACCTCTTGTTTACATGAAATACGCCTAGGTATTTGGGTGTTTTTATTATGGTTGGTAATTTTGAGGGCATTTAGCGGTCATTTTAGCGGCCGTAGGGTCCAAGTCCAAGCGTGGGGGAATGTAGGATCCGTCCGACCCACAGCTAGAGGTCCAGATCTCACGGTATTTCGATTTGGATTACAAACATGCCCTCACTCTCCTGATGAAATATTTCCTACGGTCGAGGGTGTTTTGGTAAAATAAAAAAGCTCAACGGATATTTTTATTGTTATTATTATTATTATTTCACCCCGGGTGAATCTAAACGTATCTGCGAAGTGTCTGCGTCGGGCTAAAACATCGAATGAGCTGTCAACATCGTACGGTATCTCGGGAGTCGGTCGAGCATCGATCTCGGTCGTCTATATACTCGACGATGAGAACCGTTCAAGTTTCGATCTGGTCCAAAATGGACGGTGGATATGGGCGCAGGGACGGCCCGGTCCCATTCGGAGGGTAAAAAGGGAAAGTGGGAGAGAGCAGCACAGCAGCGGGTAGAAGAGGAAACGAAGAGGATTTTTTGAAAATAGAAATCCGAAAAATTAGCCGTAGCGTGAAAGGGACAAAACAAGGAGCTAAGTAAATTACCCTGCCCCAAGGAATTCCCCGATAAGCTCAAATATTGGAGCGAAGAAATCGAAATATCCGGTTGGAGCGTCGAACGGGGGCGACGTAGTAGCGTATAACAGCAGAGTTATGGCCACACACCCGTGCAATAAATGTCGCCGGAAGCCGCGGTGACGCGGGCTCGAATCTATGCTCCCCCCAGTCACCTCGCAACCTTGCACCGACGAATGAGACCCAAAAATCGAACTGGCAGAGCAACTCCGGGCACCAGAACGCGGGAGAGCGTACGGAAAGCAAAAGAAGCGAGCGAGGCTGACAATAAATCTTTTTAATGCTCAAACGGGCACCGAAACCGGAAGCGGGATAGATGGGACCCACAGGCGGGACGGACACGTGCGGCTGCAGCGGACCGTGACGTGGCAGACCTAGAGCGGCACCAATCTGGGCCGTCGGATAGGCGATGAGGGGATAATAAAGCTTAAAAGTAGAGCCGCAGGTGGGAGTTGGTGAAGAAGAAGGGCCGTTAGATTGATGCTGCATCCAACTTTAAGATGCGTTGGCTCCTTTTCGGCTGCGGAGTCGAGGGGAGGGGGTTGGATAGGAGCGCGGCGCCGCACGTGCGAGGCCGATGGTAGGCAATAATTGGGAGGAGAAGACAAAATAGGGAAAAGAAAAAGGGACCCACCCCTTTTTAATTGATGATGGTGAGGTGGGTCGTCGTCTACTACCGGCACTGGTAACACACACGAACACATTCACACAGGGAGAGAGAGAGATAGGGGCGGGGGGGGGGGGTATGGGGACGATTGCTCGCTCGAGCGTCTTTTGTTTGTTTGTCGATCGAGCGATGTGATTACTTCTGGTCGTGGACGAGCGAGCGTATGTGATTAGTACTCATCGTCATATAGGTTATTGGTTATGAATGCAACGGGAATTCCAATCACGCATCAGCTATTATACCTTTTTGCAGACTCCATCTCTTATTAAGGTCTTGTTGGATAGAGGAAAATACGAAATCACTGTAATGGCATTTTTGCAATAAAAAAGAATTATGAGGCTTTACATAGAAAGCCCTCACTGTATTCTCCTCTCTCATGTTTATTATTAAATGCTGAAGAAATAAATCAAGTCTTGCAATTAGATAGTGGCCCACTAATTGGCTAGCGAGAACTAATACTTGCCTCATTTTCTCACCTATATCTTCTCCAATGCCATCTTGTGACACGTGTTACTTAAGTTGTCAAAGTATGGGCCCACATATTTCAAGTTTATTTAAAAAATGTAATTATTATAAATGGAAATTTTAGAACACATGCGCCACCATAGAAGATCCCACAAAATCATAAACAATACCGTACCTATTAGGTAAGAGTAACTTATGAGTAAATATTGCAATTAGAGGATGGGCTATTAAAAGGAACTCTCATGTTAAAATCTTTAATCTTATGGTTAAGAATCCTATCGCTGGTTTTTTTAGGTTCACATAGAGATGATGATAGAATAAAATAAAATAGATATAAAAAAAAGTATCTTCATATTTTTATTCATAAAAAAATTATATCCATACTTGTATCTACATTTTATTTTTTTATTTTTTTTAAATTAAATAAATTGGATTAATTCCTAATTATTAGTTCAAATAATTTTTTTCTCCAAATTCAATTCCATCCCAAAATAAACTAAGTTCAGATAATTGTGATCTGCTTTTTTTTTCTTTTTCTTCAAATTCAAACCAGTTAAATGGATTAGACTCAAAAAAATTTAACGCATGACCCATTGATCCTTATTAAATAAGGATAATTTTTATTAAAAATTATAGATAAGAAGACTTAAGTGCTTTTATTAGTGAATGCAATGGATATGATACAGAGTGAGGTGGAATGGGGCGAGTAAATCATTATGTCCATCTTCATTTTATATCCATAATGGATATTATTATGTGTTCTCATATCCATTTTTTATACCATAGATTCGAGGGAATTACGATTCTTAGGTCTGTAACTTGTGAAATTTTAGGATTTTCCATCCGTTAATGAAATTGAGAACTTTTCTTAAAAAAATATTAAGGTTTTCTCTGATTTATACTTTTTTCTTAGTATTGACGAAGCTTTCTTTGGATTGCCTTGATCCATGAATTTTCAAGAAAAAATGTTATGCATACATGATGTCTTCTATTTGATTGATTGGAATACTCAAGTTAGTAGAATATAACAATTTAGAATTTTAGCCTTGGACAAGACATGCCATTTATAATATTAGCAGGAGGAATCTACCCCCAAAAAGCTTGCCCATCCTTGGTGAGGAAAATCCTTCTTGAACGTGAGTTTTCTTTTCATGCCTCCTTGTTCTGGCTTTCACGGTGAGGACCGAGCACCCTTGTATTGTTTGTTCTCTGCAACAACATGAACTTGTATTCAAAGTTCTTGAGCTACCACCAATCATGGCCTGGAGGCAGCGCGCGCTGGGCCTTACATCACATGGCAGTCGCCAGAGCGGTAGGGTATGGGGCTGCCGCTGTTTCGGGTTGGTGTCCCCGAGTGAGACTGAGACCACGAGACCAGCAGGGAAATCAAAAAAAAAAAAAAAAAAAAAAAAATTGAAAGGGACCGTCAAACTGTTTTAGGTCCACGCGCCAATCGTGCTAGCCGCCTGGCCCTCCTATCGAACACCACCAATTTCAAATGTGAAAACGTGGCCCAAGTCTACTAAGTACTAACCTCCGGTCTTTCAATTAGGCAAAGAAGACTGGAGGAAGGGGCGGCCGCGTGCCAAGAAATTGCTATCAGGAATTCTATTTCTAGGATTAACGACGACTCATAAGCTCTGCTTTGAATTTATTTTGCATGCTTCACATACAGTAATGCTGTAATTTTTCTCTGCTCTCACCGTCGCAGCCCCGAAGGTGCGCTTCATACCGCGTGCAAGACCGGAACCCTCTCCTCTCCAGTTGCTTCCAGGTTGGTTGTTCGAGTCGAAGAAACTAAAGTAGGAGAATAGGAGTGCTCGCCGCCGCCAGTGGATGAGAATGAACCAGCTGGGATTCTTTCCTCGTCAACAGCCTCAGCAACCTGCTCTGAATAGCGTGGCGTAAACTCTTTTCCTCCCAAAAAACTGGGTGAGACATTTGAAGATTGCACGCAACAGCCCCAGGCAAAGTACAAACAACCTACAGGGCTATAACCACAAGAGTCACAGATGGCGCTCTGTCACAGGTGACGCCATGGCCCATATGGAACACGAGGAGATGGATGCGACCAGACTGATTTTAATTACTTGAAATTAGCAAGATTCCTTTTCTAGTGCCAGAGAAAACCACCAGAGAAAATGTCTAATGAATTACTTACTACTAAACATATATATATATACACACGCGAACTGACTACAATACAAACACATGGCACCTAACAACCAGTTCGACAAAAGATAAGGAGACCAAGGGTAGCACCCTTGGCATTAACACACGACTACGGCCCAACCACTGATATATATATATATGATTTGCCTCTTCTCTCACATTTATCTCACTCGGAGATGCACATTAGAGTGCAAGGCAGGATTAGCGAGGCCATTGAACTTGATACAACAGACTGACGATAAGTTGTGAACGGGGACAGCCCTAGGAACAGCCAGTCATCAGTAAGATTCATGAGAAGGGCTGTCAGAATGCATATCCATGGATGAGTCGTTTGAGCTGGGCCAATTAGGCTCCCGGTTTTGACTGAGAG
This sequence comes from Calamus simplicifolius, assembly GCA_900491605.1. Lineage (NCBI taxonomy): Eukaryota > Viridiplantae > Streptophyta > Magnoliopsida > Arecales > Arecaceae > Calamus > Calamus simplicifolius. Next base: position 776,831 of record UESW01004391.1, read on the forward strand.
AGTTCATTTCATGGTTCCTAACTCCATTTCCAGAGGGCAGACAACCACTTGCAAAATATTCACTTCCCTGAGCTAGATGATAGGGCTGAAGACTCTTGCGAACTGGGCTAGAAAGAGCATTCGAGAAAACTGAATTTTTAACCTGATCAGGAGTTACTAGGCCGTGGAGCAGGCCCAACTCCTCCTTGCCCAAAAAACCCAGACAGTGGTTGGACATTGGAGTTCGTAAAATTCAATGCAGCCTGGACATGTGGATGTTGGTGCTGGAATTGCAATCTCGGACTCGGAGACACGGTAGCATCCTCTCCTCCATAATCAATCTCATTCTGCAAAAACCAGCTTTAAATTCTCTAGCAGTTGCCATTTATAAATTTACCATCACCAACAAGACCTGTTTACCGCATTATATATATATATATATATATATATATATATATATATAGAGAGAGAGAGAGAGAGAGAGAGAGAGAGAGAGAGAGAGAGATTGTCGTTGACATGGTAACTCAAAAAGGAAGCCAAAAGTTATCGTGGGGTAAGTGCATACCGTGCAAGCATATATGGAAAAATATATGATACCGAACAAATGGTGCAAGAAAACAAAGAATGTAAGAGTGTTTCCGACGGTGAGTTGCAAATGAATTATTACCACAGTCAAACTCAAGATTCGTCCCAATAGACAGAACAAATCGTATAACTTAAATGAATGAAGTTCCAAATAGCACAGGGATGATTGATCACAGATGTGGAAGCTTGAGATGTCCTGAAGTGGCCAATACAATTTGCAACAACGTTACTAAGTTCATAATAATGACACTTGATTTTCAAATAGGCACTGCCACATTCAGTTGAAAATTTTAAGATGAATCCAAGCAAAAGGAGAAGAAAAAGGGGGAAAAAGAAGATGACTGTCATTTTGTTCCGAAACTAGATGTGCATCTAAGCAAAACAAGGGAAATTTTAAAAGAAAAACCAAAAACAAAGAAACAAGTAAAAGAATCATATCCCTAGAACTGAACGCACAAGGCAGGAGGATTAGAGGGTGGAAAAGAAGCACCATTCACTATCTCAAAGTACATCATTTGCATCCATGAATCAACGACACTTTCTCTAAGATGATATTTAGTTTTTTTTTTTTTTTTAAATATAGCTAGATGATATGTCAAGATTAGATAATAATCTTTGTGATAAAACCTGGATATATGCAAGAATATCATCTACGTTCGCTCTTGACCCCTCCTCATGTCGTCTCAAGATCCACTGGTAGACCTTCTCCTGCACGAAAACAGAACCAACAAGGAGCTTGGTAAGCGCAATAGCAGACATGCTACACAAATTGACAACGCAAAGTAATTTATACGAGAGCATCAGAAGACCCAAGCTACTCAGAATATCACCATCACAAAATGAAGAGTCTTCCATATAGCATCCCTGCTGACTTGTTATAAGCAACTAGTCCCTTGAAACATGGATATCATTTATTGAAAAGCAATTATGTAACTGCAAATCCATCTGGCAAGACATTTGATGGAAAAATAGGTTGGATATAATCTCTCAGTCTGCTTACTCTAAAGTTGACAAATTTTTATTACCCAAGTACATTTCCCTCCCTGACCAATGAGATAGTAACAAGGAAATCAAGCTTGTTGAGTTTGTCGCAGTATATCTTATTAAATATTTGATATATATCTGCCTAAGAGTTGTGAGTATGCAACTCTTTATTAATATAAAGTCAGCTTGGAACTTAATTTGGAAGAGAAAGAGACTTGGCTATATTTGCCTAGATCCGATTACCTCCCTATCCTTGGATTCACATAGTTTACGAATCCCAAAGATGAAGAAATGAAAAGGATGGGTAGCTTCAGGATCCTTGTGAATCCAAAGATGAAAAAGGTGATTAGATCTTGGACTTCACTATATTTGAATGTAGCCAAATCTGTGCGTTCATGCGTGTGCACAAATATGCATGCATAGAGGTGTATGCCTATATGTGCATACACATATTGCCTTGTGCATGCTACAATTTTGTGCCTCATGCTTAGGTGCTGAGAGACTTTGGCTCCATGGTGCACCTTTAATAACTTTGGTCTAAAACTTGAGATTAGATACAAGAGAACGATAATGTATAAGGTGAAGACTAGCCAAACTACTTGAGATTAGATACAAACCATTTGGGAATCGACTCAAAAGAAGATGGATTACTTCCATTACAGAAATTTTGGGAACTCCCAAAAATATAGTCATTTGCATAAATAATCTGGGACCTCCACCAAAAAAAAAAAAAAAAGAAATAGTCAATTAGCTCCAACACGATTTTGATTGAATGTCAACTTACCGTCAACTGATGCACCAGTGCTAACATTCCTGGCACAAACCAGTTAGCATTAGGAAGGGCTATACAGAATGAAAGAAAGAAAGAAAGTGGAGATAACTTTTTCAAAAAATATGAAATAAAACAAGTAGAGATGATAATGGTCAATGATAATAGAATATCTAAAAAGCTTGATCAAGCAGTACGCAGATCCACCTGAAAAACATTCCAATTCATGACAGGTGAATACATTTGGAGTTGCCAATGAGGAATAAAGTCATGGATTGATATGTAATTGTGAGAAAATCCTAGCTAGATTGCAAAGGAAATGTACGATTAGAAGAGCATCCTGGCAAAATCATGATGGCATGTGAAAGTGCAATCTTCACGTGCTAGGCCCAGAGGAAACAGATTGCTAGCAAATCAAACAACATTTATTATTGTGGCACAGTCAGAAAAGAGCATCAAAAGGAATCCCCATGTCAACAAAGAAATGGACGGATGAATCACCTCATTCATCACAAAACAATCTACTTTTGCACCCAGAAGAAATCTACCTTCATTTCATGATGTTCAAGAGATAAAATGCCCTCAAGGTAGACAAATAGTCAGTAAACAACTAGCTGTCAGACACATTATTAACCTGAGCAGCATATAGACAAGCAAAAACTGAAGCTGAAAAAAGAGGAACTCTCAGCCAATGCTGCCAACAAGATAGTGGATGATAGGACTACAGCATTACAAGGAGAGTACGTGATAGCATGACAATCTGACTGACCACATTAATGGCGTAAGGGGGAAAAACAAGGTCAAGCAGAGGGTCTCTACCACATGGCCTAAACTTCCAATAACATTTGAGCGACATAACAGTTGTTTGTCATTTCAAAACACAAGAATGATCTAAGTCCTATGAAATCAGCATCATTCATGCAAACCTGCCAACAACACCTTAAGAGAGATCATCTTCAATGATAATTACATCCTCAATGAAAGAGGTCCAGAGTTGCATCTATGGTTGAAGCATGGCTGAAATTTTCTTACTACACATTGTAAATTGTAGATTTATGTTTTAGGGGATCAGACGGAGTTTATGTTTGTTGTCAGCTACCTAACGCAACCCTTCTCCTTTACCCGGGCTTGAGACCAGCCTTGGTGGAGTGAAGGAAGCAAATTCATGTAGCCGATCCCATATAGTTGGGAAAAGGCTTAGATGAGTTGAGTACATTCTAAATTGCATAATAATGATCACCTATCACCTAACTAACTTTACTGCATCATGTTTGAGGAGCTTAATCGAAACCATAAAGAGAACAAAAGATGCCAAACATAATGAGGATTAAAAGTTCATTACAAAAAAAGGTGGTGAAGAAAGGTATTCTTCACATCAAACTAACATTATTAACACCCAGAACTGCAAGCAATTGTATTGATAACAGCATATTGTCGTTTTAGTTATAGGAGTATAACTTCAGCATGAACTTGTGAGTCGCATATAATTTGAATGAACTACTAAAGCAAGTGCCAATTTTCTAAATCCACAAACACAAGACAAAATATTAACAAGGGAGTCAAGAGATAAAATCCCATACCTAGAATACCTAACGAGCAGAACGGCTGCCAGCCACAACCTCTAGAACTGAAGAATCTTTGTCAAGCTCACAACAAAGTTATGGCTAATGTTGACCATGGATAGCAGCAAGAAAGAAATGGTGGCTTGCAGAATTTGGTACTGCTATACACAGAGTCATCACAATGACTTGCAATTGGAAATAGGGTGCTGATACTCAATTGGATGCACCGGCAAGGCAGGATCCTCAAGCTTTAAAGAGAAGTCAGTGCAATGATTATAGGAAGAACCTCCATTATTGTGGTGGCATGCATCATCCAAGTGTGAACACTGGTAACGGGAGCCAAGAAGGACATAAAGGGGTTCGGAAGTTATAATGGATAAGTAAGATAGCTGAATGTAGGAGGCAAGAAAAGCACCATAAATACCTAGGATAGATATTCAAAGATGTGTATGATCAACATAGATAAGATTTATACAAACGCACTGAAACATCTTCATATATACCGAACTAGAATCCTAAAAGAATGATGTGGCCACTGAGACTGAACCCCACTCATGCACTCATTAATAGGTCATTTAATTTGAATACCTACAAAACATAAGGCATGAAGAATAAAGAAGAATTGTGAAAATGCTTATGCATTGAGTAGCTGCAAAACTAAACAACTTTAATGACAAGATATGATGTTTTCGTTTGAATTATACTATCAAAGCATTCAAACCCAATAAATAAGTCAGTTTTTATGTGGTATACATAGTGCAAATTGTGGTCATTGATCCATGAAATCGACTTCCAAATTATATCCAACTTTACATTCTAACACATCAACTCGATTGGTATCATTCATTTTTGTATATATTTAATGCATAAATAACAAAGTCTAACACATGATTTTTTTGTGTGTGTGTTTCTAAACACATTTTAGTGTATCATCCACAGTAAGACTACTCAGTTTACAAGAGCCATCATTAATTTTGCACAAATACGATATGGTTTCAAAGCCTATCAATGGGCAGTTCTATTAAAATGAATTGTGCAGCCACCTGAGCACTCATCTGCAGTCGCCCAGTTGTCTCACATAGCACTCAGCAACCTATCCAAGCAGCCAAGATCCTTGGTCAGCTTAGAAGCAGCCACTGGGCCTACAACAAGTGCCTTTATCAATCAGTCAGACACACTTAAAAAACTTTGTCAACATCCCTTAGAGGATGAAGAGTACAAGAGCAAGCTTTCAAAGATATTGCCCTTATATTAAGTAATCTCTCAGCCAATCTCTTCATGTACATTTCTATGCATCTCCAAGTTACGTGATTGATTGCGTTACAGGTCCCAGCCTCTTCTCCTCTCATCCCTGCTCTTCTTCCTTCTCAAACACTCCCAATCCAGTCAAATTACTCTTAAAAGAGATGAATTTCTTTATTCAATGCATCCATTCTATGGGTTCAACTTATCTTATTCTCCATTCTCTTCAGATTTTATCCCCTTAATATAAATATATGATGCATTTTGAGGCACAACCTAGCATCCCAAGATGCCTTTATCTTTTCTGGTTTGTGGAATCCTATGCCTTATTTGTTCAACAGAAAGCTTCATGCACCTTTCTTACATCAGATTCCTTCATCCGCCATGCACAATGTAGTGCAAAACCAGCCTATCCAATGTAGAAAGTACAAATAAGAGAAGAGACAATTCTGATACAGAAGCCCTCAAATCTCTCAATCTCTCAAAAAAACCCAGTACAAAAGCCGCAATCCCAGAAACCTTGGGATAGCAAATCCTATCTATGTATGGAAACCAGGAAAAAAAAGTGTTGGGCACTGTGGACCTCAGTCAAGCAGAGAGGCCCTCTTAACAGTATATCCTCTAAGGAAAAGTCTTTGTGCCGTGGCACGCATGGTGGCATGGGCACCCAGCCAATCCGCATGTTGGGCGCTTTGTGCGCCGGAGGCTGGTGCACAAAGTCTTTTCCTATCCTCTAAATGCAAGACATCATAACACATGCATTAGCACAAACAAGAATGAAACATGCTACTCTCAGGTTTGGCGGAATTAAGAACCAAATAATGTCAATATATAATTAAACAGCGGACTGGGACCAACCAGTTTGTTGATTTCATCTCCAATTTATCATAATTGAAACAGATTGTAGACAAAATTGGACTCAAGAAGCCTGTTAAGCCTGATACGCATTGTTGACCCTTTCCCTGTCAGCTTAATCTCTTGGGGTCCCTAACAGGGGTTAATCGGTTCGTCAAAAGAATGCGAAAAATTTTAACTTGGCAAGATCATGGAATAACAAAAGCACAAAACATATCCACTCAAGAAAATAAATTACACTCGGCCCAAGACAAAACCATGAAAAAGCGTCTGAAGCAAAGAAAAAGTATTCAGAAAAAAGAAAAGAAAAGAAAAGTAAAGAAAGAAGAAATTTCACAAAGATTCCATAAAAGAGGGCCAACACAAGTTCAGTCCAACATTTGAATCATCGACATCAGAGTAACGGATTAGATTAGTGGGGAAAACCAAAGTTATCACTCCATCAAAAAGAAGAGCCTTGCAACGAACGATGAATTGGTCGATGACAAGGGGAGAGAGAGGGGAAAACCAGGGCATGGCGCTCGCCGGCCTGGAAGGAGAGCTTCTGTTGGTTCATGGCCTGGGTGTAGAGCTGGAGAGCGAGTTAGCCGCGCTGCAGAAGGTGGAGTACAGAGTCCGATCCACCTCGTCGAGGCGCGTCGCTTCGGATTTCCGCTTCCTCGCCATGTATTCGACTCGGAAGAGCACAAGAGAGAAGAGCGATCGCAAACAATCGACGACGAAACCCTGACAACGTAGGAGGAGAAGGAGAAATGGGGGCACGAAGAGCCCCCCCCCTCTCTCTCTCTCTAAATCCCTAATCCGCTTCAGAAACGCCAGAGGCCAAAGAGGGTCGAATGGAAAGACAGGGCTCAGCTGTGGGTGTTTTATTTTCGTGTGGTACCGACCCTCGCGTGCCGATTCGGAAAGGAAAGACAGCTGCACTTTCCCCGCCTCAGCCTCCTCCCAAGAGGCGCACGCAAACGTGGTAACGCGGGAACTCGGTGGAGAATTTCTTTTATGCGAATTATACATTTGCCGTTTGATTCTTTCGATGGATGGAAGATCTGGCATCTCGCGTGAAATTTATATGCGGGGTTTACATGAAATAAGTAGCACCCGGGCCGATAAGGCCGTGCGATTTTATTATTATTATTATTATTTTCCTTCAAACGTGAGGGAGCTGTGCTATTACTCGTTCAGTATCCCGTGCTCGCCTCATCTCATCCTGGGTCCCGCGAGCCGTTCGGTTCTATTCTATCACGGGATTGATTTCTTTTTCCCCAGAAACACTATATAAAAAGACTGTCCTTGTGTCACCGAGCCAAACATAGCGCGTAGCGTGCGCACCGATAAGCTTGGGCACTAAACCGTACGGGCTGATTAAATCGGATCGTATCTAGGACGGCCCATTAAGCTCTATCATATCGAGCTCGAAAAATGTGCCTGGCGGTTCAGTTCGGCACGGTCCAATGACTTGGCACGGCTCATAATATTTTTAATAATTTTTTTATAAAAATATTTTTTAATAAATTAAAAATTATTAAAAATAAAAAATTATTAATATAAAATTATTTTAATGATGAGAAGTTTGGCATAGACTTCTATCAACTTATTAATTTAAAATTAAAATGATATACGAAGGAAAGGGGGCTAGGCCTGACATTCAGAATATAATAAGAAAAAAGAAAAAAAATAGAGATGACTTATTTTAACAATTAAAAAAATAAAATATATAATTATAAAAATAGAGATGACTCACTCATTAGTAGTATTTGTGTCATCATCATCTTCGCTGGTTGAGTCATATCCATCTTTTTCTTGAAGCCTCGTCTCAGCATCCAGCCAATCTTTGAAGCAGAGAAGCATCTCAACAGTCTCACCAGTCATTCTACTTCTCTTTTCGTTCAGAACACGCCGATCTGCACTGAAAGTGGATTCCGATGTTACTATGTACATCATCACAACTAAAATATCCACTCTATCCGGGATCTGCTTCTTCATCTCTTTCAGTCTAGATGGGCTAAGTCCATTGGTGATGGGGCTCCGGTCGTTCAGGTTCCTGACTCCAGGAAGGTTTCTTCCCTGGATAATGATATGCTTATCAGGCCGATCACTGTGGAAGAGATTAGGGAGGCTCTTTGGGAGCTTGGTCCGGATAAGGCCCCTAGGCCTGATGTTGGGAGAAATAATCCTATTTTTAATTTTGATAACAATTATCAAAGCGGAAATTTAAAGATTACATATTAATCTATCTAACATGCATCAAGATCATATCTTTACCTTATATTATAAGATCGTTTGATCTAAATAATGCATATAAATTAAATAATTATGATCATATCTTAATCTTCAAGATGAGAAGTCATACTACTCGTCTTGAAGCCTACCTTAAGATCTAGGGATCAAATCACTCACCTTACGAAGATGTTCTTGTAATGAATAAACTGTCAAATAACTTTATTAATATATCAATTTACATGTAATTTACATTAGCACAATCATCAAACTACTTGATGCTGAATGCTTTAGTAAATGGGTCACCTAGGTTTTTCTTTCCGTCAATCTTCTGAAGATTTATGTCACCTCGGTCTACAATCTCTCGAATAAGATGAAACCGGCGCAGTATGTGCTTGGTGCACTGATGTGCTCGTGGTTCCTTTGCTTGAGCTATGGCACCAGTACTGTCACTGTACAACAGGACTGGTCCATCTATGGAAGGTGCTACTCCAAGCTCGAAGATGAACTTTCGCAGCCACATAGCTTCTTTCGCAGCATCTGATGCAGCAATGTACTCTGTCTCGCACACCAAATCTGCCACTGTATGTTGCTTGAAACTTTTCCAGCAAATAGCTCCACCATTTATGTTGACCCAATTATTGATTTTGATGATTAATAAAAGATATGAGTATATTCATTTTGTTACTAATAAATTTAACAAGAGTTTCAGGGCTTAAAAATGTTTGATTAATCAACAGGTATAAAGAAACGTGTTTTGAATCAAATGCCAAAGGTATGTTTCAAAATTTAGAGCCTAGAGTCGACACCTATAAAGTCTGGAGCCAACCCCATGGCCGATCAAATGCTTTTCTGATTTTTGGCACGGTCTGGAGCCGACACCCAGTGTTTCGGAGCCGACACCCAGAGTTTCGAAGTCGACACTTACAGTGTCTGGAGCCGACTCCAATGTGGGAAGAGAAAGCATGTTTTGGATTACCCTGGAGCCGACACTTACAGTTTTCCGGAGCCGACACCTGAATGCAGTGAGCCGACACTTACCTTTTCCGGAGCCGACTCCTCAACGAACTCTTACTTTCTATTTTTGGATACATGACTTGAAGCCGACACCTGAAAAGTTGGAACCGACTCCAACATGTCAGGAACGGATTTTCAAAATGTCAGAACGGCCTCCAACGGTAATATTTTCTCACCTAATCTCTAACGGCTACTTTTCTGGTGTGTAAGAGGAATCCAAGGACACAAATAACGGCTAGTTTTTCACCTAATCTTGGATTAAAGAGAATCTATAAAAGGGAGACCATCCGTTTGAAAAACAACAACGAAAAAGAGAGACGAAAAATAGAGAAAATCAAATTGAAAAATCCAAGAAGTCTTGAGCAAGAAATCTAGAGGAAAGAATCAAAGTTCAAATCCATCAACTCCAGAAAGCTCAAAGAGAAATCCAAGGCATTCAATTTCAAAATCAGAGGATTTTCAAAAAAAGAAAAAGAGAGCCAAAATCCCTATTTTTCCCAACTTCTTATCTGCAAATCTTTGTGAAGAATCCAAGCTGAGGGCTGATTCAACATCTCAAAGGAGAAGAGGAAAAGAAGAAAAAGAAAAGCACAAATCAACTTTGCTTCAAACAAGCGTTTCTAACCTTGTTTATTTATATTGAATATTTGCTCATTTGAGGAGCTGTTTGTTATTGTAAACTCTATTCTCATTTGTTCGTGCTAGTTTAATCAGGGGATTGAATTAGTGGAGATAGTATATCTCGGGTCAAGCTAGATTAACTTGAGGTTTGGGTTTTGTGCTGGTGAGCCCGGAAAAACCAGCTGGGTTCATTGTGATCCCATGGGAAACAACAAGTTTGAGTTGTGAGCTTGTAAAACAACTCGGCTGTAATCTAATTGATTATAGTGTGGACCCAAGTGGTACTTGGGAGTGGACGTAGGTGTTGGATACACCGAACCACTATAAAATCCTTGTGTTTGCCGTGTTTTGATTCTCTCTCTATCTTTTTGTTTGTGGTTAATATTTATCCTGCACTTAATCTTGTGTATTCCAAAGCCAATTGTTTTAAAAGGTTAAATTTTTAAGAACCCATTTCATCCCCCCTCTTGGGTTTCCATCTGGGCCAACAATTGGTATCAGAGCAAGTGCTCATTTGATTTTGGTCTAACGATCAAGAGTTAAAGATCCAAATGGCAGCTCAAGCTAGTTCATCTTATTTAGAAGGTCAATCCACTAATCGACCTCCTTTGTTTAATGGAACTAATTATAGTTATTGGAAAGCTAGGATGAAGATTTTTATTCAAGCACTTGACTATGACTTATGAGGAATCATAGTTAATGGTCCACACACACCATAATTAGAGTAGACAACATGATGATTCCTAAACCGGAAACGAAATGGGAACATGATAAGAAGTTGGCTCAGCTCAACGCTAAAGCCATGAATGTTTTGTATTGTTCATTGGATGCTAATGAATTTAATCGAATTTCTACATGTAATTCCGCAAAAGAAATTTGGGATAGATTAGAGGTTACCCATGAGGGTACAAATCAAGTTAAAGAATCAAAAATTAATATTTTGGTGCATAAATATGAACTGTTTAGCATGGAACAAACTGAAACAATTACATGCATGTACACAAGATTCACTGATATTGTAAATGGTTGAAAAGTCTTGGTAAGATTTATACTAATTCTGAACTTGTGCGTAAAATTCTTAGGTCACTTCCAAGATCATGGGAAGCGAAGGTGACTGCAATCCAAGAAGCCAAGGACTTAAACATTTTACCTTTGGAGGAGCTACTTGGATCCTTGATGACCCATGAGCTGACATGAAGCAACATCAAGAGGAGGAAGTCAAGAAGAAGAAAACAATTGCTCTCAAGGCTGCAGAAGTGAGGAAAGCAGCAGTGATGGTGATGATGATGAGGAGACTGCACTCTTGCTAGAAAATTTAAAAATTCATGAAGAAGGAGACCTTCCACAAGAAAAAGTCTGGAACAAAAATGGAAGGAGAAAAAGAGAAAGAGAAGGACAAAGAAAAAGAAAAGAGCCCTTATATGTTATGAGTGCAAGAAACTGGGCATTTCAGATATGACTGTCCTCAATTGAAGAAAGTCTACAAGAAGAAGAAGAAGGCTTATGTTGCAACATGGAGTGATAGTGAAGAATCCTCTTCGAGGAGGAACAAAAGGAAGTTGCCAACATTTGCTTTATGGCAAACAACGACGACGAAGTAAGTACCAAAACCCTCAATGATGAATTTACATTTGATGAATTATATGAGGCTTTCAATGAATTAGTCAATGATTTTAAATTCTAAAAAAGAAAAATAAGTTTTTGAAAAATGAAAACTTAAATCTGTGTAAAGAAAATGATTTAACACTTAAAGTTAAGGATTTAAAAGATAATCTTACTCATGAAGTTGAAAATTTGAAATCAGAAAATGAAGCTTTGATTGAAGAAAAAGGATCAATTTCCAATGAAAATGATAGATTAAAGAAGGAAGTTGATAAATATAAAAATATAGTTGATAAATTTACATATAGTTCTGAAAAAACTTAATTTATTATTGAGCAATCAAAGAGCTATTTTGATAAGGCTGGATTAGGTTATAGGCCTAACATAAAACAAAAGTATGTCAAAAACTTCTTTAGAAAAGAACAGGATTAAGTTTTATGTCATTTTGCAACAAGAAAGGCCATAAATCCTATGAATGTAATACAAGAAATAGTAACAAGAAATTAATTGTTAAAGGAAAAAATATGGGTTCCAAAAGGAACAATTTTTTTGCTACTAACCATGAAGGACCCAAGAAAGCTTGGGTACCTAAATATAAGACTTGATTTTTTGCAGGAGTGTCTTGCGGCCAAAAGATCAAAGCAAAAGTGGTATCTCGATAGTGGCTGCTCAAGACACATGACGGGTGACAAGGATCAATTCATCACCCTTGAAAGCAAAAAGGAGGAGTTGTTACGTTTGGTGATAATGGCAAAGGCCAGATCATGGGATTTGGTAAAATTCAAATAACTCCCTCCACATTTATTGAAAATGTATTATGTTAATGGTTTAAAGCATAATCTGATTAGTATTAGCCAATTGTGTGATAAAGGTTTCAAAGTATCATTTGAAGCTTCTATTTGCACTGTTTCTAATCCCATTGATAATAGCATTGTATTTATGGAAATAGAAATGGCAATGTACTTGATTGATTTAGACAATTTGTCTACTAGTAATCATTGCTTAGTTGCTAATAATGCTAATATGAATGAGATTGGATGGTTATGGCATCGTAGATTAGGTCATGCAAGCACACACCTAATTTCAAAATTAATTAGAATGGATTTAGTTAAAGGCCTTCCAAACTAGATTTTGAAAATAACAAAATCTGTGATGCATGTCAATTTGGAAAACAAACTAGAAACTTTCAAATCTAAAAATTGTTTCCACTTCTAGGCCACTTGAACTACTTCACATGGATCTATTTGGACCTACTAGAACCACTAGTCTAGGAGGAAAGAAATATGGTCTTGTGATTGTAGATGATTATTCTAGATACACTTGGGTATTGTTTTTAGCTCATAAAGATGAGACTTTCCAATATTTTGAAATTCTTCAAGAAAGTCACAAATGAGAAAAACAACACCATAGTGTCTCTTAGAAGTGATCATGGCACTGAATTTGAAAATCATTATTTGAAAACTTTTGCATTGAAAATGGCATCCATCATAATTTCTCTGCACCTAGAACACCACAACAAAATGGAGTTGTAAAAGAAAAAATAGAACTTTAGAAGACATGGCCCGTACCATGCTATGTGAAAGCAACCTACCAAAGTACTTTTGGGCGGAAGCTATAAACACGGCATGTTACATTCTTAATAGAGCTTTAATTAGGCCAATCCTTAAGAAAACTCCTTATGAACTATGGAACAATAGAAAACCAAACATTAGTTATTTTCATGCATTTGGTTGTAAATGTTTTATTCATAATAATGGTAAAGATAATCTAGAAAAATTTGATGCAAAATCTGATGAAGGCATATTCTTAGGATATTCAACATCTAGCAAAGCCTACAGAGTGTTTAACAAGAGAAACTTAATTGTAGAAGAATCTATTCATGTAGTTTTTGATGAATCTTTAGCATCGAGTTCAGGAAAGATTGATGATGAGGAAGATACAAACATATTAGAAAGGATATTGAAAAATTAAATATAGATGTATCTTCAGATCATGAACAAGGAGCTAAAGATGATGATTCCTAGGTTGATGTTGTTGATGCAAATCATAATGATAGATCTTCCTAGAGATTGGAGATATGCCTATGGTCATCCAAAGAATTAATTATAGGTGATCCATCTCAAGGAGTAAGAACTAGATCATCAATGAGAAATCAATAATCATCTTGCATTTGTATCTCAAATTGAACCTAAAACCATTGAAGAAGCTGAAAAAGATAATAATTGGATGTTGGCTATGCAAGAGGAATTAAATCAATTCACTAGAAATAATGTCTGGACCCTTGTAGATAGACCTAAAGATCATTCTGTTATAGGATCAAAATGGGTATTTAGAAATAAATTAGATGAAAATGGCATAGTAATTAGAAACAAAGCTAGATTAGTTGCAAAAGGATATAATCAAGAGGGAATTGATTTTGATGAAACTTTTGCACCTGTAGCTAGATTAGAAGCAATTAGATTATTACTCGCATTTGCATGTCATATGCATATCAATTTATTTCAAATGGATGTTAAAAGTGCATTTTTAAATGGATTTATAAATGAGGAAGTTTTTGTTGAACAACCACCTGGTTTTGAAGATCATGAATTTCCAAATCATGTTTTTAAATTGCACAAAGCACTATATGGTTTAAAACAAGCACCTAGAGCTTGGTATGATAGATTAAGCAAATTTCTGATTGAAAATGATTTTACTAGAGGAAATGTTGATAAAACACTATTTTTGAAAAGAAAAGACAAAGATTTATTAGTAGTACAAATATATGTTGATGATATTGTATTCGGTGCTACTAACAATCTCTTGTGTCAAGAATTTGCTAAGTTAATGCAGGGTGAATTCGAAATGAGCATGATGGAGAACTCAACTTCTTCCTAGGACTTCAAATCAAGCAAAGCAAAGAGGGGATTTTCATCAACCAAGCAAAATACACAAAGGAACTTCTCAAGAAGTTTGGAATGGAGTCAATCAAACCCCTTGGAACACCTATGAGTCCTTCATGCAAATTAGACAAAGATGAAGATGGTAAGAAAGTAGATCAAAAGTACTACAGAGGTATGATCGGATCTCTACTTTACTTAACTGCAAGTAGACCAGATATCATGTTTGTCTATGTGCTAGATTTCAATCGAACCTAAAGAATCTCACTTAATTGCAGTGAAAAGAATCTTAAGATATCTAAGTGGAACTAAAAATGTTGGATTATGGTATTCTAGAGACTCAACATTAAACTTGATTGCATATTCTGATTCTGACTATGCTGGATGTAAATTAGATAGAAAAAGTACAAGTGGTGCATGTCAATTCTTAGGAAGTAACTTAATCTCTTGGTTTAGCAAAAAGCAAAATTCGGTTGCATTATCAACTACTGAAGCAGAATATGTTGCAGCTGGAAGTTGCTGTGCTCAAATCCTTTGGATTAAGCGACAACTTGAAGATTATGGCATAACACTTGATAAAACTCCTATTAGATGTGATAATACAAGTGCAATAAATTTAACTAAAAATCCAATTCAACATTCAAGAACCAAACACATTGAAATTAGATATCACTTTATAAGAGAACATGTAGCTAATAATGAAATTTGTCTTGATTATGTTAATACTGAAGAACAATTAGCTGACATATTTACAAAACCTTTGAGTGAAGAGAAGATTTTGTTATCTTAGAGGAGAATTAGGGATTTGTGACCCTTTGGAATGATTTTGAAACCCTTAAGGAATGACTATCTAGATTTCTATTTTCTTGAAATTCTTTCATAATTTTAAGGACAATTTATCTAGTCATTCATGCAATTTGACTCTTCATATTCCAAAGATTTTTTCAAAAATTTATTGACCTATTTTGACAAGTTTCGGATGTTTGAAACTCATCTATTTTTCTCTGAAACTGTCAGTGGAGTCGACACCTCAATTTGAGGAGTCGACACCTCTCTGTGTTCTCGGTCTTGACCTTGGAGCCGACACCCGTATAAGTGGAGCCAACTCCAGTTCGAGCGCTAACTGTGTTAGCGACTTGGAGTCGACACCCGACTTTGCGGGAGTCGACACCTGGTGGTCCTAAGTTGACTTTATTAGGGCAGAGTCGACCTCCGTCATTTTATCGTTTCCAATCCCTTTCCAAACTCTCTCCAAACTCTCTCAAAACCTCCCAAGCCAAATTCTCCTCAAATCAAACACTCCCAAGGATCTATGGCTCCTAAGCGGAGAGGATCGGTTCTTGGAGCTCCCATAACCACCGGGAAGCATACGACACGTCCCGTCCGCGAGCCATCTCCAAGCGACGATTCTCCTCGACCCTTTGGATAATCCAGGTCCCTCATCTCCACAGGTAGACACTTTAGCCGGGAGAGTTATTACTATGGGTAGAAAGGTTGATTTTGATTTCTTTGAGTCCGAGGGATTTTGATTGGAAGACAAATCAAAGAGCTAGGCTGGGACAAGGTTTGCTCGTTGGATGTTCCCACTTATCCGGCCCTTGTTAAGGAATTCTATTTCAATTTATCAAGAGGAGACGGTGGGATTAGTTTGTTAGAGGGAAAAGAGTTTACCTTACCTTTTATTTTTAGGACATCTTCTGAGCATCCCTGTCACTGGATTAGTTGCTGACATTCATAGTGAGAGGTCTGATGCATTATCAAGAATGTTAGGAAGAGAAGTATCTGAATTTGAAGAAATTAGGGCTAATCAGTTGCCCTTGGAGCTTAGATTACTTCACAACATCTGCAGTAGGATTTTATTCCCTAAGACTGGCCGATTTGAGTATGTCTCGGAGCGAGACATTGTTGTTATGGACAGTGTTCTGACAGGTCAGCCTATTAACCTTGCTGGGATGATGATTTTCTATATGGCTGAGGCTGGGGGAAAAGGAGATCCTCACTGCCCTATGGTATGATTTTGACTATGGTATTTAGAAGTCAAGGTATTGTAATTTCTGATAATGAGCCTTCAAAGAACCTTAGACACACTGATTACTATAGCTTGGCTACTGTGCACCGATGGGCTTTGTAAAAGTTAATGGTCAATGGGAGAGGAAGGGTCATCTGGATGAGAGAGCCACTGAGATTAGATCTTCTGCACCTCTGAGGTTGGTCCATCAGCGAGGCATCCTTCACCAGAGCCTAGCAGATCTTCACCACCTCCTGCTCCTGCTCTGCTCCAGTTCCTGTACCGCACCTATGTCATCTGTTGGATTTTCAGACATTCAGTTAGAGCAACTCAAAAGCTTATTTGCTGCTCAAAAAGAAGAAATGAAGACAGAGTTTGATAGCCAATTTATGAATTTGAAGGAAACCCTTTACTCTTTGGATGATCGCATTAGATTGATTGAGTCTACCCTTGGTTCCTCTGCTGAATCCTTAAAGAATGATCTCAAGAACATATTTGAAGAGCTTAAGGATATTGGTGGAGACTCAGAAACATACTCCAAATGCAATGCTGAGCTTCAAGACAAGATTATGACTGCATGTGCATTTGTTGACAGAAGATTAAAAGAATTTGTTAGGACTCAAAGTGAAGGGATGAAAAATTGTAGAAGAATTGCAAAGACTTCTTAGAACTCATTTTTGATTATCTTGTAATGAAGTGTCTTTGATAATTAGTCTAGTTTGATTTATCTTGAAGTTTCAATGTAATGAAGTATAGTTTGATGTTTGATACAATGAAGTTTCATTTTGTAATATTTGACTTTTGTATATCTTATACTTAATGAATATCTTTTGAACCTTGAAAAATCTATCAATTTTGTCATTTTACTTAACCCTTCTTGATCTTTTTGTTGATTACAAAAAGGGGGAGAGTTATGTAAAATCGTATATGCATTGACTGTAAAACAAAAACAAGGGGAGACAAATAAAGAGGAGAAATATTTAGCTTTTATATTGCATTTGATCAAGTAAGCTCAATTAAGCTTAATTTATTGGTATCAATTAACTGCACATAAGGAGAGGCAATTAAAAGTGGTATCAACCATTAAAATTTTCTTTTAAAAGGAAGAACAATTGTTAAATTGAACTTCATAGGGGGAGCTACCTCATTCAGGGGGAGCTTATCTATGAGGATTAAAATTTGAAAATTTTGATTTAAATCCAATTGTTACTCATGCATATACTCAATGTTTTTATAATCATCAAAAAGGGGGAGATTGTTGACCCAATTATTGATTTTGATGATTAATAAAAGATATGAGTATATTCATTTTGTTACTAATAAATTTAACAAGTGTTTCAGGGCTTAAAAATGTTTGATTAATCAAAAGGTATAAAGAAACATGTTTTGAATCAAATGCCAAAGGTATGTTTCAAAATTCAGAGCCTGGAGTCGACACCTAGAAAGTCTGGAGCCGACCCCATGGCCGATCAAATGCTTTTCTAATTTTTGGCACAGTCTGGAGCCGACACCTAGAGTTTCGGAGTCGACACTTACAGTGTCTGGAGCCGACTCCAATGCGGGAAGAGAAAGCATGTTTTTGGACTACCCTGGAGCCGACACTTACAGTTTTCGGAGCCGACACCTGAATGCAGCGAGCCGACACTTACCTTTTCGGAGCCGACTCCTCAACGAACTTTACTTTCTATTTTTGGATACACGACTTGGAGCCGACACCTGAAAAGTTGGAGCCGACTCCAACCTGTCAGGAACGGATTTTCAAAATGTCAGAACGGCCTCCAACGGTAATATTTTCTCACCTAATCTCTAACGGCACTTTTTTGTGTAGGAGGAATCCAAGGACACAAATAACGGCTAGTTTTTCACCTAATCTTGGATTAAGAGAATCTATAAAATCCGTTTGAAAAAAAAAAAAAAGAGAGAAAAATAGAGAAAAATCAAATTGAAAAATCCAAGAAGTCTTGAGCAAGAAATCTAGAGGAAAGAATCAAAGTTCAAATCCATCAACTCCAGAAAGCTCAAAGAGAAATCCAAGGCATTCAATTTCAAAATCAGAGGATTTTCAAAAGAAGAAAAAGAGAGCCAAAATCCTTGTTTTTTCAACTTCTCATCTGCAATCTTTGTGAAGAATCCAAGCTGAGGCTGATTCAACATCTCAAAGGAGAAGAGGAAAAGAAGAAAAGAACAAATCAACTTTGCTTCAAACAGGCTTTCTAACCTTGTTATTTATATTGTATTTGCTCATTTGAGGAGCTGTTTGTTATTGTAAACTCTATCTCATTTGTTCTTGCTAGTTCAATCAGGGGATTGAATTAGTGGAGGTAGTATACCTCGGGTCAAGCTAGATTAGCTTGAGGTTTGGGTTTTGTGCTGGTGAGCCCGGAAAACCAGCTGGGTTCGTTGTGATCCCATGGGAAAACAACAAGTTTTGAGTTGTGAGCTTGTAAAACAACTCGGCTGTAATCTAGTTGATTATAGTGTGGACCCAAGTGGTACTTGGGAGTGGACGTAGGTGTTGGATACACCGAACCACTATAAAATCTTGTGTTTGCCGTGTTTTGATTCTCTCTCTTTATCTCTTTTTTGTGGTTAATATTTATCCTGCACTTAATCTTGTGTATTCCAAA
>UESW01004391.1:801113-890743 GCA_900491605.1 Calamus simplicifolius
AAAAGGTAATTCATCCTGAACTATCCATCTTACAAGTAATTTTTTTTGATTTTTATGGTTATATGCAAAATTACCTACAAGTGATCCCTCTTGTATATTAAGGGTACTTTGTTGATGGGAATCATGCATCCTATGAGTCTCTTGATTCTTTTTAAATGCCCTGTTCCTACAGTACTAGTACAACAGTAAAGTTTTGCACATTTTCTACATTTTGGTTTGTAGACTCCATCAACCATAATTCTATCGAAATCATTCCAAACATCACTAGTCCTTTATGAGAAGAGGTTTGACATTCACTGACACTGGCTTTAGATGGAACTTGGGATTGGGATTGGGGTTAGGGATTAGTTTTTTTACCCTCAGAAAAAGGGTGGATACCAAAATTACTTTCATCATAAGATGTCATATCTATAATTTTTAATTAATGAATGTAAAAAAATAAAAACTAACCACAAGAAGGAATTGAGAAGAGGATTAGAGGTGAAGGCATGGAGCCGAGATTTGTGAGTTTCCTCTTGTGCCCTTGCCAGTCGTCTCTCAACAAGAAGTGACCTCCTTTTTCTTCTACTTCTCAACAAGAACCTCCTCTTTGTAGCACTTGAACACTTGCTAGAGCACTTGCCACTTGCTAGAACACTTACAAACTAAAATTAAATTGCTAAAGCTTGCTAGAAGAGAAAATAGTAGTAGTAGAGAAGGGGAGAAGAGTTGGTTTGGTATGGTGAGAATGAGAGAGGAATGAGATATTTATAGAAGTTCCAAATTTTTTTCTCCAAAAATACATTCAATATAGCTGTTATATGACTGTTGGGAGGGGATAAATGGTCAAAAACCCCCCTAATGGCTATATAGCCGCTTCTGAGTCTTGGCCCTCACGTGCGCGCGGCACTTGCCAAGAGAAAGAGTGTAAAAAAATTCCTCTATAATTGAATCTTGTGCACAGTACCCCACTGAAAATGGGCGCATGTCCCCTGGGGGAGTAAAGTCTTCTCGGAGTCTTTTCGTTGTTTAAGGGACGATATTGGGTATAGTATGGCCCGTGAGTGGATTAAGGAAATGCCTCGTAATTAGCAAGAAAGGCGAGCGTTATAATTGGATTATTCTGGCGGTGTCCCATCATTGGGCACGGATTGTACTTCTCTGTAACCTGATGACACCTGGGCAATAGCTCGGCCCTTTTAGTTCTACTTTTCATGATGGGCGGGACCTTCAAAATTTGGGGACTAATATTGTCCTGCCCGTCCCCTTTGTCTCCTAGTACCTCTATTGTCTTCTCTGCATTTTCTTCACCTTCTGAACATTGAGCTTTCTTTTGCTTCCATTCCTTCAATTCGAGGTCAATATCTTTCACCTTCTTACCTTTTCTTTTCCTCCTGATGGACCCCGGTCCTGATAGGAAAGGTAAGAAGCCTCTAGTTGAACCCTCTAGGGAGGAAATCCTTCAAGCCCGCCGCCGAGCCCCTGGTAGCATCTCCATCCGCGGTCGCCTAGCAACTGCTATTTCGACCTTAACTAGGGTTCCTCCTCCGGTGCCTAGGGCTCCTTCTCCGGCGCCTAGGGATCCTTCTCTACCCTCTAGGGCATCACCTTTACCATCTCATTCGGCATGTCCTTCATTTTCGAGTCTAGACCCACGGGTCCAGGGGGATACGTTCTACCGTAAAGGACCAAGACATAGAAAGAATTAGGGTAAAGTACAGTATACCCAACAGTGTGTGCCTGTCTGCACCCTGGCATGGCGATAAAGTAACCAGTGGTCGGTCCGGTGGAGTTGCTCTATATAAGGAATTTTTTAAGAGTGGACTCCGTCTCCCTTTTCACCCATTCTTTCTGAATCTTTTAGATAGGTATGACCTCGTCCCAGCGCAGCTAACCCCAAATTCTATTCGAATTATTTACGCATTCATAGTTCTCTATCATTTTCATGGTGCCCTGCCCGAGTCTCTCTCTTCCGAGCCTTGTATAAGCTCCAAACCCTAAGAAAAATGGGTGGTGGAGCTTTGCCTCCCGGCCCAAGAGAGCCCTCAAACTAGACTTACCTTCTAAGGTTAAGGAATGGAAGTCTCGTTTCTTTTATGTTCATGTTGAAGGGATGAAGACATCCTAGAGATTTCCTGATATCAGTCCTAACAAGAACTCGGTCATAGAAGAAAGAGACCAGAGATTTTCGAAGCCCTTATGTCCTCTGTCATCCCTCCTTGTGCAGGATAATCTCCGCGAAGCCCTCGCAGTGCCGGCATCACCGGCACCGGCACCCGGTAAGCGCTACCCTCCTCGGTTACCAGCCATAGTTCTTTTCTTTTTTTTTCTTCCTTCTTCTTTCTTCTTCTTTTTTTATTTTAACCTCTATTCCTTGTACATAGATGAGGTTCTTCCCTGACTTCCTCGGAGGCCCTTAAGAAAAGAAGGAAGGCCGCTCGTGATCCGGTCGGCACCTATGAAGCCTCGGCGGGTAGAGCAGGGCGAGTCACCCTAAATCCATGTGGCTTCGCCTACTGCTCCCGAGGTCACTCTAGTGGGGGAACCGAGAAGGGAGGATTCCCCCGCCAAAATGTTCGCAACAAGGGTTCCTCTTACCCAAACTCAGGAGGAGCCACTGAGAGAAAGACCCTCGGTCCTCGCTGGACCCGAGGGTGAGGCCATGCCAAAACAAGAGCAACGACATCCTCGATGAGAGGAGCTAGGGAGACCACTCCTCCACCGCTCCCCGATGTCGGAGGAGGCGGGAGTATCGCTCGATGATGTCCCCCTGAGCTGACCATCTCGGACCACCGCGACATGTCGAGGCCGCTTGGCAGAGCACCTTGTAAGTCACTCGACCTCCCCAATCTTCAGGCTGAGCTTCGGCATCAGTCACTGGAGAAATCCCTCGACACATTCTTCACTGCTATCCTCCAAGTAAATGCGCTAATCCTTTCCTCTTTGATTAAATATAGTTACATTCTAACTTTTAGTGTGCGCAAGTGTCCAATAGTGCTTTTGTTCTTCGGGATGCTTGCACCTGGGGCTCTAGCAGTCGAAAGTATGCCCAATCCGAGCTGGATTCTCTCAAGGCCCAGGTTGATGAGTTGACCCAGGAATTGTCTGAGGTCAAGGCTCAGGAAGCAGCGGTGTCCAATGCGTTACAACCTGCTAAAGAGGAGGGCCGATCTTTCAAGGCCCAGGCTGAGGAGGCAGAGAGGAAGGCCAAAGTTGTCGATGCCAAGTTGGCCGAAGCCATGTCGAGGCTGAGGCCGATGGAAGAGAAATTAGAGAATGCCCTCCATAGAGCAGATCAGGCCAAAGATAGAGCGGACGCTGTGGAAGATAGGGCAGACACGACTGAATCTGAGGCCCAGGCTGCCATGGAGAAGTTGGCTTCTGTCGAAGAGGAGGTTCGGGAAGCCCTGGAAAAGCTGACTGCTGTCGAAGCTCAGGCCATGGAGAAGGTGGCAGCCGCCCAGGTTGAAGCTTTAGTCCAGGTCAGTGCTGCCAAACATCGGGCTCAGGAGGCCGTAGTACTTTATAAAGGTTCCACCGAATTTTCCGCTGAGTGCAGCGAGGCAGCCGTCGACGCCTACGCTCAAGGCTTTGAGAAATGTAAGGAAAAGATCCTTTGAATTTACAAATTGAGCGGCTTTAAGACATTCAGCCTATAGACGAGGACATCAAGGATGGGCCGGGACCCGTCGAGCCTTAGATTTAGTTTCCTTCTTTTCTTTTTATATCTTATAACGTGACCGAAGTTGGTCTTTTGTATGACAATGAGATTAATGAAAAAGCATTTTTGATAGCTACATTTGTTGTTCAAATCTTACAACTTCTTTGTTAGCAATGTTTTGACTTTCTAGGTGATTATGCTTCGACCTTTGGCCTTTGATAAAAAACTCATGTTACCGTGAGTATGCTTTAGGAAGCGGCGGCTTAACCCGTGGTCCTCGTGGGTTTTTTTTTTTTGCCGAAATGCTCGTTAGCATCGATCATCATTCTAGGGTATTACGTCTTTAGGGTTTTTCCGCGCCGGCCTGAGAGTTTGACTTGGGGCCACCGAGAACACAGGACTTGAACCATTGGAGGTTTCTCGCGTTGGTCCGGAGTGTCTGTGATCTTGGAACCGCCGAGGTCCTTTTAAAAACTTCTACGGGGGTTTCTCGCGCCAATCCGGGTGTTTGACTCGAGGCTACTAAGAACACAGGACTTGAACCACCGAAGGTTTTTTGCATCGGTCCAGGGTGTCTGTGATCTCAGAACCGCCGAGTCCTTTCAAAAACTTCCATAGGAGTTTCTCGCATCGGCCGAGAGTTTGACTTAGGGCTTCCGAGAACACAGGACTTGAACCATAGAGGTTTTTCATGCCGATTCAGAGTGTCTATGATTTGGGACCGCCGAGGTCCTTTTTTAAAAAACATCCATAGGGATTTCTTGCACCGGCTCAAAAGTTTGACTCAGAGCTGCCGAGAACACAGGACTTGAACCATCGGAGGTTTCTCGTGCTGGTCCGGGGTGTCTGTGATCTCAGGACCGCCAAGGTCCTTTTTTTAAAAAAACTTTCATGGGGTTTTCTCGCACTAGCCTAGGAGTTTGACTCGAGGCCACCAAGAATATAGGACTTGAATCACCGAAGGTTTCTCGCACCGGCCGAGGTGTTTGTGATCTCGGAACCGCCGATGTTTTTTTTTAAAAAAACTTTCATGGGGGTTTCTCGCGTCGGACCAGGAGTTTGACTCGGGGCCACCGAGAATACAAGACTTGAACCACCAAAGGTTTCTCGCGCCGGTCCGAGGTGTCTGTGATCTCGGGACCATCGAGGTCCTTTTAAAAACTTCTATTTTAAATAGAGAAATAAGATCGAAAACTCTCTTTTTATAATCATTGGCTAAGTATACTCACTATTGGTAATATCGGCGAAGATTGCTTGCATTCCAAGTACGCAGGATCGGCTGTCCGTCTATCCCCTCAAGTTTGTAAGCTCCTCGATGAAGTGCTTTCGTGACTCGATAAGGTCCCTTCCAATTTGGGGATAGCTTGCCTCCTTTAGCCGGTTTGGATACTTCAGCTCTTCTCAGGATCAGATCTCTAGGGTGAAACATCTTAGAACGGATCCGAGCATTATAATATCTTTTGGCTCGTTGGTGGAACGTGGCCATCCTGAGTCGTGCAAGATCCCGGGTTTCGTCGATGAAGTCCAGATTAGCCCTTAATTGATCAAAGTTGTCTTCACTCTTATATAGTTCCACTCGGGGACTAAGAAGACCGATCTTCACTGGGATGACCGCTTCAGATCTGAAGATGAGGCTAAAAGGAGTCTTTCCTATGGGGACTCTGGGAGTCGTATGATATGCCCATAATACACTTTGGAGTTCCTCCATCCATCTACCCTTAAGCTCATCCAATTGAGTTCTGAGCCCTCGAAGGATGGTCCGATTCATAACTTTTACTTCTCCTTTAGTCTATGGATGTCCAACAGAAGTGAATCGGTGGCTTATGCCTAGTTCAGTACAAAAGGCCTTGAATGCTGAATTGTTGAACTAGCGACCGTTATCGGTGATCACGGTATGGGGCAAACCAAACTGGCAGATGATAGATTTCCAAAAGAATGCCTTCACCTTACTTTTAGTGATCTTGGCTAACGCCTCGACCTCGACCCACTTAATAAAATAGTCGATGGTGACCAATAAAAACCTTCGCTGTCCTGAAGCCGAGGGGAAAAGGTCCGAGAATATTCATCCCCCATTGAGCGAAAGGGCCAGGGAGCAAAGAGCAGACTTAACTGAGAAGCTAGTTGCCACTGGATATTAGAATGTCGTTGGCAATAGTTGCATTTCTAAACCAGCTCGGTGGAATCTTGTCATATAGTGAGCCAGTAATATCCCTGGCGGAGAGCTTTATGCACTAAAGATATGCTCCCATATGATTCCTACATATGCCTTCGTGGATCTTCCTGAGAACTTAATTGGCATCTGCTGGGCCAACACATTTGAGAAGGGGATGAGAAAAAGACTTCCTATATAGTACCAACTCAAAAGATAGGACTCAAATGCCCAAACAAAAATAAAATTGGACCCAAAATAAAATAAATAAAATAAACCTAGTTTCTAACTGACTCAAACCCTACAAACCTAATCAGATATCCACAGAATTAAGAATCCTCTGCTTGATCTTGGTGCCTGCACCAATTCTTCCGGGGTGGGAGGAACTTGACCCTGTCAAGTATGGGTCGCTCTGGCTCTGGTAGCTATCTAGAAGGTCTAGGTCGAGGCATTGCAAGTCCTCTCGAGTAATCTATGAATCGTTGAATTTGGGGTGACCCTGCCATCGGACCAAGTAGCATTGTTAACCGTAGTTCCGGATCGTAATGGCTTGATCGTCCAGGATACGCTCGATCCGCTCTCCTCGCTCAGGTAAAATTGGTGGTGGACACTCTTAGGTAGGTTCGCTCATGAAAGGAGGGTTAGGTCCAAAGTACTCACTAGGAATCACTGTCGGTTCCTTATAATTTACTAGGTCTGCAACATTGAAGGTTGAGCTAATGCCCCAATCCAAGGAAGATCTAGCACATAGGCATTGGGTCCTACCTTCTCTATTACTTTAAAGGGGCCAGCTCTACGAGCGTGAAGTTTCTTAACGGTCCCTGGCGGGAACCGTTCAGGCCTAAGCCTAACCATGACAGAATCTCCTACACCGAACTCTTTGGCTCTTCTTTGGGAGTTATCCCGTCTTTTATAAGTTTCATTACTTAAATTTATTTAATGACTAATGTCCTTATGTAAGTCTCTGATATGCTGTGCAAATGCTTGTGCGGACTCTGAGACTCGTGTGTAGAGGGATAAGGAATAAAATCAAATGGATGATTAGGCTTGTACCCATGGACTATCTCAATAGACTCTTACCCATAGACCTGTTCACTGAGCTGTTGTAGGTGAACTCTGCACGAGGTAGCAATAGATCCCTCATCCCTACGTGTTCGCCTACAAGGCACCTAAGAATGTTTCCTAGACTACGGTTCACTACTTCAGTTTGCCCATCCATTTGAGGGTGAAAAGCTGTAGAAAAATTAAGTTTGGTCTCTAACAGATGCCATAGCGTTTTTCAAAAGTAGCTGGTGAATCTAACATCCCTATCCTTAAGCCCTAGGAAGGCCTTATGAGCTAACTTAGTCAACTCGAAATTACCCTTTCTAATACAATCAGTGATTGATGTGACGATGGTGCTAAATCCCCTAATGAATCTCCTATAAACGGTTGCTAGGCCATGGAAGCTGCGGACATCGTGGACATTCATGGGTACTAGCCACTCTACAATCGACCTAACCTTTTCAGGATCCACTGAGATACCTTCTGGGGTTACTACAAAACCTAGAAAGATAACCCTATGCATCATGAAATCACTTCTTAAGGTTTGCATAAAGGCTATTCTCTCTAAGGGTCTGATAGATTAATCTGAGATGGTTAAGATGGTCCTCTTTGGTCTTGCTGAAATTAATATATCATCAAAATAGACCACTAAAAAAATTTTCCATGTACTTTTTTAGGACCTGGGTCATGATTCTCATGAATACTGGGTGCGTTTGAAAGCCCAAAAGGCATCACGACCCATTCAAACAGACCATCTCTAGCTTAAATGCAGTCTTCCACTCATCCCCTAGTCTAATTCTAACCTCATGGTAACCACTCTTAAGGTCTATCTTAGAAAAGATGATGGCCCGCCATCATGTCTAACATGTCATCTAATCTGAGGATAGGGAACCTATTTGATAGTACTTTTGTTGATGGCCCTACTGTCAACGCACATTCTCCAGGTACCATCCTTTTAGGGGTTAAGAGTGCAGGAATTGCACAAGGGCTTAAGCTCTCCTAATGAATCCTTTCCTAAGTAATTCTTCCACTTGTTTCTATAGTTCTTGATGCTCAATGGGATTCATCCTATAATGGGGAAGGTTTGGGAGGCTGAATCCTGGGATAAGGTCAATGGCATGTTTGATGTCTTTCAAGGGTGGTAACTGGTCAGGCAACTCTTCAGGGAAGACATCCTTAAATTCCTCTAGGGTCTCAATTACTTATGGGGGTTGTTCCTTTTGGACTGATTTATGGATCTCTTTAGTGGTCAAAATCCAAACAGAGTTACCCTCAGTGATGTCCTTTTCTAATTCCTTAGCTTTAATCAGATTAACCTTGGCTTGCTATCCTTAAAGCTACTAGATCCTTTCTTGATTGGGTCCCTAGGTGGAATTAGATGTATTACATACTTGTTTCCATTGTGTTTAAAAGAGCAGATGTTGGATCGACCAAACAAGGTGGTATCGTGATCATAAGCCAAGGTCAACCTAATATAATACTACTAACACCCATAGAAATTACATTGCACTCGATCTTTTCTTCATAATTTTGCAATTTGATTAGTATTTGTCATCTAGACTTGATTGGGATAGAGGTGGAATCTACCCATGAAACCTTATAGGGACTAGGATGAGGAATTATGGTCAATCCTAATGATTTAACTGTATTGGCAGAAATGGCATTGACACAACTCCCGCTATCAACTATTATCTTGAGCACCTTATCCTCTATCTTAACAAAAGTCTATAGGATGTTAGTCCTACGTCAATCTTCCTGGTCCTTAGTTTGAGTCTGGGTCAAGATACATCTAACCATTCCTAGTAGATCTTCAGAATCAAATGTTTTCTCCTCTCCATCGTACTCATCTATCAGATGGGTATCAACCTCATAGACCTCTTCCTCAGGCTCAACAAGGGGCTCGGATTCAGTCTCAGGTAACTCATCTATATGAAGGGATCTGATTGAGCACTGGCTGATCATATGTCCTAGTTTGTTGCATCTAAAGCATTTAATCTGGGGGTTGGGATTTATCTAGACCTCTACAGATTTACCCTTATCCTCTCTCTGGGGTATAGGGGTACTATTCTGGGGTCGACTTAACTCGGTTCGGCTTGTACTAGGTCGGCTAGTGTTGGATCGACTCGGGTAAGTCTGACGAGGGTCTAAGTACTAGGTAGGTCTGGGACAACTAAGATAGGCCTGGCTAGATCCTAGATATGGGTTAGGGCTCTTGGTAGCCTATAATCTATGATAGGATGGCCCTCTCTGAAAACGTTCATAATCCCTAGCAACTTGGTAAGCTTCATCTAAATCGTGTACCCTTCTCAGATAAAGTTCTCTTTGAATATCTGCTCTCAGGCCATACCTAAACTTGGATAGGGTGACTTCCTCAGACTGAATGATATTACACCTCATGGTATACTCTTGGAATGTAGCAATGCATTCATTCACAGTTTGCTATCCTAAATTAATCCATGCCATTGGTCCAATAGGCTCTGGTCATACGATGTGGGATATAATTAGACCAAAGTCTAGCCTTTATGGCACGCCAGGTGATTATGGGGTCCCTATCCTCTAATGCTTGCTTTCGCTCTATAGTGGCCCAGTATAACCTAGCCTGTTGTACTAACTTGAGCTTGGCAAATCTAAACTTACGCATACCAGTCAAAGTACTGGTCCACCTCTTCCTCCCAATCTAGGTAGTCCTTAGGGTCCATAGAGCCATCGAGAGTAGGTGCTTCAAGTCTGACACTTCTAAGGGCTCTTTCTTCTTGGTCTACTGCCTCATGATTGGATCTCCTAGGGAGGACATCTAGGACTGGATCAGGTCGAGGTGGTCTCCTATGCCCATCCCTAAAGTAAGGATCATGATATGGAGGTCCCATAGGGTTTGGCTTTATGTAGAGGTCAGATTGTTGGGCTCTCTTAGGATGAGGTGGGGTCTCATGATCAGACTCAGTGTGGGCCTCACGGGCTTCTTCTAGGATGCCTAACCTAGTTTCGACTTGATCGAACTTAGACCCTAATCTAGCCTCAGATTGCTTGATGTCTTGGTTCATTCGGGCTAGTTGTTCAGTGATGATCCTTAAGTGATCCTCAATATTTTGATTATCCATGGATTCAGCCTGTAATGGAGGTGGTGACGAGCAGAAAGATGCTCATGATCTAGTGCACATGAAAACACAATCAAACATACAAGACTTAGATGACTCAGACTATGGTATGCTAGACCTAGTCATCCAGAGTAAAGGATTTGGCTTAATGCAAGCCAATCTAACAGCAACTCTTCAATTGGCCAGTTAGGACAGGTGGAAGGGGAGAGGCTCGTCCTGCAAATTGCAAGTGCCTAATTAGAAAAGCCCCAACACTCCGCTTAAGTCGTTTGATATTTGACCTCCCTTCTAGACACCAATTTCAGAGCACATGCCGAATTGATTTGTACTAGTCTCCTCTAGTACACTAGATCGACTGTTGGTGTTCCTAGCCCTCTAGGGCAAATGTCAATTAAGTTGCTACTCAGTTTTAGATTAGAGGCTTGGGATCGGAATGCACGAATGATTATTTTGGGCCAAAGAAGGGGTCTCAATCCCTCCCTTATCTGACATCAATGAGAGCCCTTAAGAGTAATTTAATGTAGATAAATGACATGCAAAATACAAACCCTAATCTAGAAATCTATAAATAGCAATAAATCTTAAATTTTTTTCAACAAATACAAAGAAATAAATTTTGTAATTTTCTGATGTGTATGCAGGCAGAAATAATTTGGTTAACAAAATCTTAAGAATTTTTATGTTTTCAAGCTTGCAATTAATTCACAGATCGAATTAAATTTTTAAAAAATAAAAAAAATATTTTAAATTATAAAAAATTTAAAGAAATAAATTTTGTAATTTTCTAATGTGCATGCAGGCATAAATAATTCAATTAATAAAATCTTAGGAATTTTCATGTTTTTGGCATGCAATTAATTCATGGATCGAATTAAATTCTCAAAAAGTAACAAAAAATACTTTAAATTATAAAGAATCCAAAGAAATAAATTTGTAATTTTTTAATATATATGCAAAAAGAAATATTTTAATAATAGATGATATACTAATAATAATGTGAATTAAAATCAAGCTCTAACTATGCTCTGATACCAAACTGATGCAGGACCGATTTGCATGCAAATAAATTTTATATGATTAATGATTGCAGTTGATTAATATCTCGAAGTAA
This sequence comes from Calamus simplicifolius, assembly GCA_900491605.1. NCBI lineage: Eukaryota > Viridiplantae > Streptophyta > Magnoliopsida > Arecales > Arecaceae > Calamus > Calamus simplicifolius. The sequence continues at coordinate 812,153 of UESW01004391.1, forward strand.
TAGCCTAAGAGGAATTCAGAAAAACTCACAGTAACTCCGCACGTGAAACAGTTCTCCAGAAAAGTAAAGAAAAAAGATCGCCGAGGCTAAAAGCCCTAGTAAAGTTTGCTCTCCTATAATAAAGCTACTAGCATATTAGAGGGGGTATACCTAGCAGGATAAGAAGATCGAGATGCTAAAGGGATCACTCTGTCTGGCGGATGCACCCTGGATGACCAAGCCCCGAACCCATGGATTTACAGCTAAGTATCCGCTGATTTGGATAGCGATCACCTTGAATTCTGGATTCGTGGTTACTGAGGGACCTGTAAGAACACCATCCAAGGGTTAAAGAACAAGAGAGAAAATTCAGATTATAGGCAAAGAGGCAAGAAAGAAGTAGAGAAGGAGGGGCGGCCAAGAGGCTCTTGGGCGTCCACTAGAGGAAAACAAAGGCGGCGACCAGGGCTTCTCCTGAAAACTGGGATGTTGGCACGCATAGGAGAATAGAATCAAGAGCACCAGAGAACCAAATAACAAAACTCATAATAATTCAAAACTAGATTGATTGATTAATAATTCAAAGATTCATAATTCATACAAGAGGGTCTTTTTTATAGAGCAAAAGACTTAGGGCCCAAGTAAATACAGATATGGAAAGAAAAGAGGCACCCACTTTCTTTCTAAAGTATGGATTAGATTACATGAAAAAAAACTTCATGCCATATAAATTCGATTCAAAAAAGGTAATTTATGAGCAATAAAGGGCATCCCTTTGCTGCTTCTTTGGGCTGGAATTCTTCTAAATAGGGTTGCATGATTTGGGGGATTGAGGCTTATCTTGTTGACCTGCTTGCTCTGCTAGGTGGTATGTGAAATGCTTGTGCTGGAGGGTGGCAAGTGTGTGGCTGACATGTGACTTCTTATGTAGGTATGGCGCCAACTTAAATTTAGCAGCTGCTCTGTTTGATTGTGATGGCCTTGTCTTCTGCTCCAATACTGGTGTCTCTTCTTGTAAGCTGAATGAACTTAATACAATACCAACTAGACTGGACACATATAAGACCAACTGGACTGGACTGGACATAAATTGACCCAAGCTCATAATGAGCTGACTTAATATGACCCAAACCCTAATAACGAGTACCAACTCAAAAGACAGGACTCAAATGCCCAAACAAAAAAAAATTGGACCCAAATTAAAATAAAATAAAATAAACCTAGTTTCCAGCTGACTCAAACCCTACAAACCTAATCAGATATCCATGGAGGATTAAGAATTCTCTGCCTGATCCTGGTGTCCGCACCAATGGATCGACACTTCAGATCAACATTGAGTTTATGAGTTATCACCTCCGGAGGAATACCGGGCATGTAATGCAAAAATATCCGAGTTTGCCTGTAAGAAAGTGAGGATTTGATCTTTCATTTCCAAAGGAAGAAGTTCGCCAATTTGCACAGTTTTTATAGGATCATCCCCCAGTGGATAAGATAGTAGGCATTCAGCTGATTCTCCTTTGTTTTCAGACTCCCTGGGGTTGAACATCATCAGGGTCAATGGAGCTGCCATCTTTTGAGGGCTAGGAGCCATGTGATAACATAGTTGTGCAAGATTTTGCTCTGCATGTATCTCGCCGACCCCTTGATCGGTAAGGAACCTTATGAGCAGACATCTGGTGGATATGACTGCGTCCAAGAGGTTCAGCCCAGGCTGATCGAGTATGGCGTTATATGCCAACAGTACCCGGGCCATTAAGAACCTCATTAGGACCATACTTTGATATGGTGGCAATCTTGCTATGACTGGTAAGGTGATCTCGCCCTCGACTCTAACTGAGTCTCTTGTGAAGCTGACTAGGGGTGTGGTCACGGGTTGTAGGGAATCAGGAGACAGACCCATCCGAACAAAAGCATCATAGGTAAGTATGTCCGCTAAACTTTCACTGTCCATAAGTATTCTTTTTACAGGATGCTTAGCGATCGTCATAGAGACGACTACGCTATCATCATTCAAATTGCCCTTCCCCTCTAATTCCCTTTCAAGAAAGGGATTTACATCTTCTACCCCCTCGTTCCCTCTTGGCCTTTTAGAGGATAAAGCCACTCCCTAGAAAAGCATGCCCATCGTTCGCTTCGTCGGAGTATTGTTAATGTTGGCCTAAACAGGTGGGGGCCCCATCAAGGCTGGGATGGCCGACAATCCTTCCTTCTGGATGAACTTTCCAAGATAACCCCTTTAAATAAGTTCTTCAATGGCACGCTTCAAGTTGTGGCACTCCTCAGTGTTGTGGCCATAATCCCTGTGGAAGCGACAGTAGCGGCTCCTGTCATGAGCAGCGTTTGTCCTCAGCGGGGGAGGGTGCTGGAGATAAGGCTCACTTTTAATTTCCATAAGGATGTGAAACCTCAGGGCGAGGAGAGGTGTGTAGGTTTCTTCCTTGGTGGCCAAGTTTTGGTGCTGATTGTTCGACCGGCGCGGAGGCTTAGGCTTCTTGGGAGGGAATCTGCTTGGCTCTTCATGAACCGGCTTCTTGCCGGCTCCCCTATCAGCGTTCTTTCGAGTGAAGTCAGCTTCATCGACACGGATATACTTATATGCATGGTCCAGGAGTTCGGCATAGGAACTAGGAGGCTTTTTGTCTAAAGAATAAGTGAAGCAAGAAGGACGGAGTCCTCGCTTCAAGGCCAAGGTGGCCACAGCATCATCCAAATGATACACCTCGAGGGCTGCCGCCTTGAATCGGGCTATGAAGTCTTTTAATAGTTCTCCTTCTTTCTATTGAACGGAGAATAGGCTGTCAGTCACTCGAGGGATCTTCCAACAGGCATCAAACTAGCCATAAAGGCCTTCTCCAACTGTTGGAAGGAGTCAATACTACATGGGAGTAGCTGAGAATACCAGGCGCGCACGGCCTTCCGAAGAGTAGCAGAGAAGGCGATGCATAGAAGGGCATCGGTTGCCCTTTGGACTTGCATGAGAGATTGTAGCTTTCCAAGTGATCCAGAGGATCCGTGGTGCCATCATAAGGATCCAGCTGGGGAAGACGAAACCGATGAGGTATGTGTTCCTCCATAATCCAGCAGGTAAGGGGGGGTGAGTATCATATTCTGCCCTCGGATGGTTGTTAAGCCTTTGACTGAGCTCCTCCAAGCGTCGGTCCTGCTCCTCCAGACGTCTCTCCATCCGGTCATTAGGGTCCTCACCCGTTGATTCAGATGATGAAGAGGGAGAGTAATGAGGTTGATAATGATATGAACCTCTAGGTTCCTTCCTCTATCATTGCCTGTAGCTGCCGGAGTGAAGAGTGGAAGAACGGAACCTCTTGGAGGTTTTTCGATGATAATGCCTGGATGGAACTTGGCAATGATGATGCTCCTTTTGGAAGGATCTTCTGTATGTAGACTGTTGGCTAGCTGGTGTAATGGTCATGGGTGGCACAGGAGGTCTAGCCTGCTGATGAGCGGCCGCAGGCCGTTGTTCTTGCAACTCACGTACCACCCAAATGAGAGCTTGGACCTGTTGAGTGAGATTGGCTAGCTGCTTTTGTGGGGTGGCTGAAATCAATGGTGATGAAAAGATAGGAAAGTTGGCCTCTGATTGCCCAACCCGATGGGGATGCCTCCCAACAGAGCTAGAAGAAGCTTTTTGAATATGTGTTGCCTCCATTAGGATTTGAAGAAAGTCATAGGTTCAACTCCTACCTGGCGCGCTAAGCTGATGATGCCCAATCACTTCGAACTGACATCCTTGAGCGCCGACTAATATACCACCGAAGAAGTTTCAAGGGTTTTCCTTCATCTTCAAAGCCTGCAAGAAGTCTCAAGGCCAGGTATTCCGGCAGGGACCCTTCGATGCTGAAGTTAGTGATTAGGACCACAGCAGTAGTTTGAGAAAGGTGGATTGTAGAACCGAGTGAGTCCTTGGGCTCTCCCTCCCCTCACCTATTTTTTATTAACCTCTTTAGTTTGTCTGGCTTGCTCGCTGAGATCGGGATCTTATGATGGGTTAGTGCTTTTACGGACAAAATGTCAGAGCTGGTCGGATTGGATCCGTATCTTTCGATTTTGAATGTTTGGCGCTTTACAGCAGATAATCACCTTTTGAGGCTCATTTAGCTAGGGCCATTAAATTTTGCTAATGACTTTTTGGGCCTTAGTGGCTTTTCTAACCCGAAGTGATTGGCACTTTATAGCAGATAATCACCTTTTGAGGCTCATTTAGCCATGATCATTAAATTTGCTAATGACTTTTTGGCCTTAGTAGCTTTTCTGACCCGAGGTCATTGGCACTTTACAGCAGATAATCATCTTTTGAGGCTTATTTAGCCAAGACCATTAATGTCGTCTGATGGGTCATGACCTTTCGGGGATTATGCTTCAACTGACAGTTCCTATCTTATTAAACCTACAGGGATCGAGGATGGTGGATGAGCTCGGCCCTGTCCATGCAAGGACCTATCTGGAAAGTTGGGATGAGCCATGAGGATAAGACAAAAGGTCATCAATACCTCTTTGGTAGCCGGAGCCGCCTAGGAGCCGCCTTGAGCCGTCAGGGGGCTATTTCTGTGGCTGTGTGACCGCTTAGGAATCGCCTTGGGGCCATCTAGGAACTGCTTCTATGGCTGGGGCTTGCCTAGGAACTGCCTTGGGGCCGTCTAGGGACTGTTTCTGTGGCTGGGGCCGCTTAGGAACCGCCTTGGGGCTGTACCGCTTCTGTGGCTGGGGCCGCCTAGGAACCGCCTTGGGGCCATCTAGGGTCCACTTCTGTAATCGGGGCCGCTTAGGAACCGCCTTGGGGCCGTCTAGGGACCATTTCTGTAGCCGGGGCTGCCTAGGAACCGTCTTGGGACTGTCTAGGGACCGCTTCTGTGTGTTAATTACCACGTGGCTTTTACAAACCACATCAGTTCCCAAAAATTACTTTTTTTTTCTCCAAATGTACGGTGCTCGTATCATAAATTCTTTTGTATCTTTTCTATTAATTTGCAAGTCCATATCTTAAATTCTTTTGTTTTGATGTTATATATATTTATTAGCAATATGTTGACTCAAAACTTAAGATTTTGACGCTAAGAAATCTTCACCGAACTTGAACAATGGATTGGAAGGTTTTGAATTCACTAGAATATTTTAAGCATCATTTTTTTGTCACGCCTCAGACCCAATATTAGATCCAGAGATGGCAACCCATCGCATGTCAGGCATGCAAGGTATCCTGAAACATAACACTTAATATAAGAAGATAATAACTATATATCATTCAAAGTCAATAACTTTAATACAAGCCATAATTAGAGTTTTGGGCTCCATGCCCATCATACATAAATCAATGGGGTTACAAAAGAATGTTGGATCTAAGTTATTTTAAGAGAAGCTCCAACTACCCCATATTCCCTTCTTCAGTCTTGTAGTTCTGAAAAATATTGTGAGATTTAAATGAGCTCACACTCAGTAAGTAAGCCTACTGTAATATAATATAATCATTTCATGCTTTTAGCAAATCAGATTTTCATATGTTAAAACACATGCAAGCTTTCAAATATCAAATATATTTTACCGTGTTATCAAGACATGCATATCGTATGCTCAAAGTAATTTGGAAGCTATTGCCATATAGCATTTCAAAATACAATTTCAAATCAAAAACCACTGTACCACTATAAATAGCATGTAAATTCTATTTATACCAATGTTCCACAGTCATACACTACATTTATGTAAACAGAATACCATAAAGGTATATCCTTCCTATACATCCCTTGTGAAGGAAGGGTCCTAGTATCAACAGCAGGTGTGTCCCCCACATATGTAGGCCCTATAGGGGTGGATTCCAAAGTCGTGTAACAAAACACCCTCTGGTGTGTCCTTCATATATTTCTCCTATAAAGGTGGGTCCTGATAAATCGAAGTCATGTAGCATATCATGTTATATCCTATCACAACACATCCCAGAAATGTGTGTCCTCCATATATTCGCCCCTATGGAGGATGGGTCTCGTTTAACCGGAGTTATGTAACATATCATGTCATGTCATAATGGACGTGGTAACACATAATAGTATATTCATAAAATATATTTTTATGTCACATTTGCAAAATAGCATGTATTGTTGCCAAAAGCATAACAACATACTTTCAGTACCAAATCTATTTTTTATTTTTTAAATAATATACTATATATCAGTATAGCATTTAAATCCATAATTTTTATACTTTAATAATTTATAAAAATCATGATAAATGGCTTACTTACCTTCTTACACTAATTCAAAAGTGTAAATCAGCTATTTGGGCACCTAAGTACCTACAACATTATTTTCTCAATTTTAATCTCCAAAATCAGCATATCAAAATAACTTCTAAACTCTACCCAGTTTAATCTTGGGACCAACTTGGGGCTTGAATATCTCCAAATATATAAGCCCAAATGAAAAAATAAAAATATTCAAGAAACTAGGATCAACACTGATCCAAACCCCATCTTCTTTTATTGGGCTTAGCCAATTTAGGGCCCAAAAAATTAGCCCAAAGGGTTACTGGGCTGGGCTGAACTGGGCCCATCCCCTCTTTCCTCCTCTTTCTTCTTTGTTTCTTTTATTTTCTTGTCTCTCTCTCTCTCTTCTCCGGGTTCACCCAAACCAAGGGAGGAGTGGCCAGCCTAGGGCCAGCCAGATCGGCCGCCAGTGATTGGCCCAGTGCCGGCCACGTCGGCGACCGCCTCCTCTCCTTCCTCTCCTTCTCCCCCTCTTCTTTTTCTTTCTTTCTTCCTTTCCCTGTTTCTCCTCTGTTCTTCTCCCACCACCTTCACTGTGGCAGTAGCACAGCCAACCAAGGAAGGCCGATCGGACCCTACCGATGCCTCCCCAACATAATGGGGGCTGATGCCGAGGCTCGGTTCGGTGAGCCAGCGGGCACACCGGGCCCGAACCTACATACATGAGTTGAGGGAAGGGCCTTTGGTGGCCCTTCCCCTTCCCATTCCGCTACGATGGGCAACACTGATCATCTTCTCGGCTTGAATGGGAAAGGAGGCACAACAACAGGGTGAGGAGGGAGCTTCTTCCCTCCCCTTTTTATCATGATGAGGGGGGGACAGAGGGCGACGCCTACCTGAATTTTATGGGCGGCGCTTTTTCGAAAATTATGCGTGGGGCAAAGACTTTCGCCCCACACGATCTTCACATTTTTGTTCTGGGTTTCACATCCTTCCCTTCTTATAAAAATTTTGGCCTCGAAATTAATGCATATTTAATAACACTTAGAATCCAAAGGTTTGATCATAAGATTAATCATCTTTTCATTCAAAATACAATAGTCACTAATCTTTTCATTTACGCATACTAAGTTACAAACAAATGAGGATATTTCTTTTTTATTTCTTCCTCAAGCTCTCAAGTAGCCTAATGTTACTCCATTAAACTTGATATAGGAAATGCTACACTATCTCAGAATTTGATCCTTGCATGTTATGAGCCTATCACACTTTCGCTATGCGACTCTGCTTAAAAGTTTAAATGGCCTAATGTATCATGTTGTGGTCAATGCTTGCCATGAGATGGTGCTCCGTGGCCAAGTTCATGATTTTGATCCAAATTTTAGGTTAGACAAGGGTTGAGCTGACTCAACATTTATTTGGATTAATTTTAATCGGACCAAATCAAGTCGTCAACATGTTTTAAAGGTTTAGAGCTTTTGACACCTGTTATTTAATAACTTTGGTCACTTAACTCGATTATGAGTGTTTGAAGAAGTATTTGATTGTAGAATCAGAGATGTCCCTTAGAGCAAATGATATCTTCTAAATTCTTTCTAAACATTTTAAAAATAGGAGCTTATATCCTAGGTGGCCGGACGTATCGATATGGCAACAATACAAATTCCTCTCACTCCATTCACATCATCTTGTTGTCTTTTTTAAGTGCAAGGTTAAGCTCAAGTAAATAGCATGGTGGTCAGCGCACGTGAAACGGACACCTCAGCCCAATTCTCAGACCTCTCCGCGGAAAACTTGGCCTTTTCTCATCCACCCTTCTGGATGTGAAACCTTTTTCTTTTTCCCTTTTTTTTTTTTTTTCTTCTTCCCCATTCCTTCCTCCGTTCATCTTCTACCTCTTCCTCGCCAGAGAAAAGCTCGAACCAGAGAAACGGAGAAGAGGAGGACAACCAGAGGAAGAAGACATGTCTATAGCTCCTTCCATCCCTTCCATAAAGATTAAAATCTCTCCTCCTACTTCTCATGCATGTAGGTTCTCTTCAAAACCATCCACCATTATCAGGAGCTCGAAAGCTGAGGGCCCCCTGAGGAGACCTGCAGCTCCTTCTCTATCCCCTTCTCCTTCTCCCCCTCCCTCTCTTTCTCCTCCTCCATCCCTCTCTCCTACTCCTACCACGAAGCCAGCCACCCCATCTCAGTCTCCTCCCAAGCCAGCCGGAGCGGCCGTGCCGACGAAGGAGGTGGTGACTTTGGAGTACCAGAGGAAGGTGGCCAAGGAGCTGCAGGAGTACTTCAAGCAGAAGAAGATAGAGGAGGCAGATCAGGGCCCCTTCTTTGGCTTCATGGGCAAAAATGAGATCATAAATGGCAGGTAATTGTTTGCCTGATTCCAAACCAAATAAATTACGTCGAAAGAAGACTCCATTTGATAACTTTAGTGTCCATTTCTGGGTTCCTTTCTGTGATTCTGTTCTGTCAGTACGCTGGGATCTGATGGCAGGTAATCGGATCCTTTCCTATGTTTTTTATTTAAGAAAACTGAGTTTTAATGGTTATGGAACCTTGAAGCTAGTTTTGCTTTATTTTCCTAACTTTTCTTAGTAAATACACATTTGATTATTGGTCTATAACAGCAATTCACTGATGATTAGATGGGTAAATCTTTTGCTTTCTTATCTATGTTCAGACTTATGTAATCTACTGTTGCATTTACCTCTCCTTAAAAGTCAAGAATTTGTTGATGGGATAGTGAGTCCTATAAGATATATTCTAGAGAATGATTTTTTGTTGGATTTCTATATCACTTTAGCGTCTTTTATTTGAGCTTGGCTTTTATTGCTTAATGACTCTACAATCATTAAGGGAAAAAAAAACAAGTGCTAAATTTCGTCATGCAATGTTCACAATCGGTTGTCTGACCGCCTCCATATTGCGTTCTAGATTTTAACAAGGAGAGATTTGTATTTGAATTTCTGTTTGATTGTTGCACAGGTGGGCAATGTTTGGGTTTGCAGTGGGGTTGCTAACAGAGTATGCAACGGGCTCTGATTTTGTTCAACAGCTAAAGATCCTTCTCTCCAATTTTGGGATTGTGGACTTGGAATGATACTTCTTCAACATCAGATTATGCAGAAGTTGAATCAGTCCAATTCAATGTAGACTTGATCATTTTGAATTTGATTGATTCGGTGAAATCCTTGTCAAATGAATTGCCTAGGTTTTATCATATATCACATTTTCACTGTTTGGTTGACTTATAAGAATGCCAAAAAAGTTGTCACTCTCTCTTTCCTCATGCAAAGAATGCTTGTTTGTATCTGATAATCTTTTAAACAGCATCTAAATGTAATAAAGTGATATTTTTTCTTTTTCTTTTTCTTTTTTTTGTACTTGTATCTTCTGAGGAAAGTTGCAAATACTTTTTTCACTAAGATCCATGGCCTTGATAAATTATTGTCAGATGGTTCCCTGTTTCATTAGATCTGTTAGAATTTAACTAACTCTTTATTGCCTTCATTGAAAAGCAAAAAGCACATGGTGGATTGAATTACAAAGTTAATGATGGTGATGCTGTAATTTTCTGAACGTGATACCAAGAACAAACCTTTAATTTTGTCCTGGTTACCACATAGCTAACACCATTTAGCTAACATCATTGTGCTAACCAGGTTCTTAAGAAAACTGTGTTAAAATTGTACTCAAATTATTTTGGACAGGTGGAATGGAATCCATATTCTTTACTGATAAAGAGTTCATGGATTCTTTCAAGGACCTGGTGCATTACAAATAACAGAGCACCCAAACATGGCAGGGGCTGCTTTGTGCTTGTTCTTTTTCCCATTATCTTAGATAGTGATGATGAACTGAAATGTAAGCAAAAGAAGTAAACTGTGCAGTGCTTTCTAAGCAATTTCCAGTGTTGTGCGTATATGCTTTTAGTCAAGCAGATGGAAAGAAGGATGCTCTCTGTTTAAATCTTGTCGGTGTGGGCATTGTATCCAGGGGAGATTGAAATGTTGATTAAGTATGATGAATATCTGTCTTTCAACTGAAAGAAATGGTAATGAAGATGGCATGCTGAAATGCGTGCATTTCATCCAGAGATGGTAACGAAGATGAACTTGCAAAAAAATTCATCAACCACACGATTCATGCACCTTACCTGGATGTAAGAGCAGTGATGTTTCTTAGCTGCTCTGATGATTCCTTCAAAATCGGAACTCCCTAAACTGTAGAACCTTTCGGTTGCTTGAGAAGTGTGAAGTCCTGTGACTTGGGTTCCAGAGCACCAGCCCTTGCTTCCTCGTGTATGCTTTTACCTGGAAGGACTTCTTCAGCAAGTAGAGGCATCTTCATTTGTCATGATGATATCATTGGCCAGAAGGAAGGGGGCACAACCACAGACAATGAGCTAAGATAGTGAAAAATCAATGTTCTTTCACCTTCAACCAATCTGTCAACTCTTCATATCGGTATCATTGTTTTTTCATATTAGATTTTAGAACTGAGATATTGATTTAAAGGGGGGTTCGTCCATATGGTAACAAAATGCTACTGAAGTGAAAGAGCCTCTTTTGTTTGACTTCAAGGATCGTTGCAGAACCATTCCATTTAACTAGTCTTAGCTTTTAGAATGGAAGCATGGGTTTCTTATCCATCTATATGGGCCAAAATGTCAGTGTAAAATACTACTAAAATGATTTTTTTTTTTTTTTTGGTGGAACTTTAGGGAACAGGGCGGCATAACTTCATTTAACTGGATGCATTTTGCATGAATAGGCTCAAATAACACATGGGCATATTGCCTTCCCTGTAAAGAAGTAAAACCGTGCAACACTTGTTTGTTTTAGATAATCAACAATAAAAAAATTCCCTATAATTCAACTTTCAATTCCCTTTGCAGCATCAGTGAACTTAATTATTGTTAACAAATATTAAGGTATTTTCTCTATGTAATTCTCGTTCATGGTAAGGATACAAGTACATGATACATAAAAAACCAAAAAAAAAAAAAAAACTTAATTGATAATTGAAAACATGATGAGGTGCTGAAATATTAAAAAACAGGCTGACAATAAATGGGGCAGCTCGATTGTGACTCTAGACATTTAGAATGCAGGTTGTTTTCTTGTTCAAGCCTAGAAATCAGTTAGAAGAGAATAGCCTTGCCAATGAAGAAATCATATGCTAAAAGCAGGTAGGAGAAACAAGAGTCTGGAGCTCAATCACAGTGATGTGTTGTGCTAGATGTAGTCCATTATGTGTCCTACCTCAAAATATTGGGGTTTTAGAACAATAAGTTGTTGTCAAGAAGAAAGTTGGTTTGAAAAATAAAATTCCAACCATCTGATGATGATGAAATATCATTCTCAATAAAGGATATGGTGAAAGAAAAATCATTTCCACATATCAGAAATCAAGGAAAAGCTAATTTGATCCGAATTAAGAACTGTCAAATAGATATATGAATATATGAATGTCATAAGCGATGCTCCACAAACGATCTGACCTTGATGGAGCAACACTTCGTAGTTGGCATCATTGCTATCACAAGCATGAAAAATCTATGCATATTTCAGCAAAACAATAACCTGAAGTAGATGCCATTCAGAAAATTAATTTGAGCAGAGGATGATGAAGTTCCAATCCAAGTGTAAAATTCCAAAACTGAAGAAAGGCATCTCTTGCTGTTGTCTGACACCTGAATTGTGTGTAATTTGTTAGCAACCTAACAGCAACACCGCACACGTCCCAGCTGCATAAAGAAAAGAAATTTCATGCATAAATCATTTATAACTTGCATCGATTGCTCATATAACTGGGAAGTTAGGATAAGTGCGAGTGTGGTACCTTTTCCAAGTAGTTAGTTCTGAAAGAGGTCACACATATCAGGTCATGCTACCATTCGTTGCTCACTGCATAAAATAATTTGTTTCACAGCTGAAATGAGCCCGAGCTCAGGATGGTAAACATCATGTGACATGCACAATATTCAGAGAGTTTACCAGATCATTTAATTGAATATGTTATCCAAGAATATTTGATCCGTGCATGAATATTTTAAGGGCTGGCATTTGGCTTCTCCTACTGCGCATTTATCTGTAAGTATTCTCTACATAAGCACGTTTCTTTGTCTTGATCACCATCTTCGTAGTCCTATAGAAGAAACCTGTCTTTTCTGAGAATATAAAAGAAATCTTTCAAATTTTTATTGTTGCACCTGTTGTCAATGTGATACAGGATGACTCCATTTTTTAAAACATGATGGAAATTAATTGGAGCCCACTTAACTGGCAATTTTTTCCATAAGCCATCTTCTGCTGCTTGATATTCAACTCTGATTCCAGACACACACTTTTCTTGGTCTTGCAGCAATCAGAAGCACCTACCTGCTTAATATTTCCACAAACAGCTTAATGCACCCTAAAAACTCAGTTTTTCAGTCTGAGCATTCACATTACTTTTTAGATCTGTCTGGAAGGCTGGGCAAAAGACTCCTGCAAGCTTGCACTTAAGAAACTAGTATTTCCTGTCACCAGTAATCCCCACATGAACATTTCATCCTCAAAATGATGGAATCTATTAGAATCACGTAGAATGATCTGTCGTCCAACGATCTTAGAAATATATTTAAATGCTGAATGGCAATCTCCACAAACCCGAAGATTCTTCATTATTCGTATAGGTGCTCCTGAAGAGCGGGTGAGAACAAATGCCACAGCAAGTTTCTCACTATGATAGCTTAACAACTCTTCTTTGTTCTCCATGTCAAGATCATATAAAGCAAACTGTGTCTGAGGAACATAACCTGCATCTCTCATCCTTTGATTCAGAACACGTAGCTTGGCATAGATCTCTTCTGTGTTTGGGTGTGATCTGTCTCCAGCAACGAAAACATGAACTCCATCCCTTAAGGTTACCCAGCTGCAACCAGCTTCTTTCTTTACTGTTGCCCCTCGCATAGAAGCTCGTGCTTTTGCTACATCTTCCCATCTCCCTTTGGATGCATAAAAATTAGAAGCAAGTACATAATTCACTGGATTCTGAGGTTCTAATTCCACGAGCATTGCTGATGCTAGTTTTGCTAACTCTGACTTTGAATCATCTTTTAATTGACGGCAAGCAACTAAAACTGTCCTCCATATGAGAACATTAGGACTCATTGGCATTCTTTTGATGAACTCTTCGGCCTTATCAAGTTTACCTGCTCGGCCCAAAAGATCAATCACACAAGAATAGTGCTCCATCCGAGGTATCAAACCATAGTCACTCATTGATTCAAAGTAGTTTAAACCTTCCTCCACTAACCCAGCATGACTACAGGCAGATAGAACCCCAACATAGGTGACATGGTCTGGTTGTTGATTCCTGCATTGCATTTCTTGAAAGACTTCCAGAGCCTTCTCACCAAGCCCATTTCGGGCATAACCTGAAATCATTGAATTCCATGAAAATTTATTTCTCAAACTCATGAACCTGAAGACCCTTGAGGCATAGTCTATTCTTCCACACTTGGAATACATATCAACAAGTGCACTCTCCACCGCAACATCGGATACCAAATAAGACCTAATTCCAAAGGCATGAATTTCCAACCCGCGCTCTAATGCTGCTATGGAGGCACATGCACTCAGGACTGTTGCCAATGTGTAACAGTCCATTTGCTGGCCACTTTGCACCATGAACCAAACAAAATCCATGGCCTTTTGCAGAAGACCATTTTGAATATATCCCGCAACCATGGTATTCCATGATATGTCATCTCGTCTATCAGACATTTTAACAAAGAGGCGCTCACAGTCATCAATCTCTCCAGACTTGGCATAACAAGATAGAAGGGCATTTTCCACAGCACTGTCCTCTGACATTCCATTTTTCAGGACTAGAGCATGGACTTGCCTGCCTAACTCAAGAACTGAGAGTGGAGATAAGGCAGTAAAAATATTCACAAATGTCACTCTGTTTGGTTTCCATCCGTTTCGCATCATATCTAAGAAAACCCCTACTGATTCATTTAGAGGTGCCTCAGAACTGGCTAAAGCTCCAATCATGGAATTCCATGAAATCTGATCATACTGAAGCATAGTATTAAAAACTCTCCAGCACTCAGCCGATGCACCACATTCTCCATACATTGTGAGAATCGAATTGGAAACAGAAACATCAAAATCAAGTCCAAATTTGATGCCTTTGCCATGCAGTTGCACACCTGCACTTAAAAGTCGCAAGCTTGCACATGAACTCAAAGAACTGATTATTGCGTAATTCGATGGCTTGATATCATCAAGTAGCATCATTTGGAAGCTCATCAGAGCCTTTTCAAAATAACCATTCTGATCAAGGCCAGAGATCATCGTATTCCATGAGACCTGATCTTTCATGTTCATGTGCTTGAAAACTCTACAAGCTTCATCAATGGCACCACATTTTGCATACATGTTAAGCAAACCATTCCCAATTTCAACCTTAGAGTCCATAAGACCAGCTCTAATCACCAGTCCATGAACCTCCCTCCCCTTTCTTCTCCCTTCTTCTGGTGCTGAAAACTCAGCAAGTGCGCTGATCAGCACGACATAAGAGTCATAATCTATCACGACTAAATCCCTTGTCTCTCTGAAAACATCCACAGCTTCTTCTCCAAGATTTGCTTGACTAGTCCCACCATCAATCCATTCATGGATACAGCATTTCTCTCATCCATTTGCAGAAAGATCTTTTTAGCTCTATCAAGCAACCCGAATCTGGCAAATGCACTAACCAGAGCACTGCCCACGTAGAGATCACTCAAAAACCCGGACTTGGACACCCGTGCAAGCATTTGGTCAAGAAGGCATGCACCGGATGGGGAAGAAGAGTATGTCACGGATATCAAGCTGCCAAAGGTAAACTCATTGGGTTTTGAATCGGACGCACAACTTCTTCCCATTTGCATATCCGAAAAGAGCTTAAAGGCAGCCATTGCATCCCCTTTTTGAGAGTGCACAGAAATGATGCAGTTCCACGTGATGGAATTTTTTATTGGAATACCATCGAACACTTGCTGAGCATGGCATGCAGAGTTCAAGAAGCAACTTCTTCCGTACATTGAGATCAGCGCGTTGCACACCACAATATCCAATGTGTGCTGGGTTTTAGAAACCAGGCCATGGATCTGGATTCCAAGGCTAAAGCGATCGGGACCAGAATCCTGGCACGCTCGAAGAACGCTTCCAAAGGTGAACTGAGTGGGCTCAAAACCATTCGAAATCATGGACCGGAATATATGGCAAGCCTCATTGGGAAGGCCATGCTGCGTGTGCCCAGCGATCAGGCAAGTCCAAGAAACCGCATTCTTTTCCGGCATATCATCAAAAATTTGCCGAGCAGACGGCAAACTGCCTGCTTTCGCGTAAAGGTTGATCAGATTGTTGGATAAAAACAAATCCCCGACGAATCCTTTCTTGATTAGCTCAAGGTGGAGGCTCCCGGCATCGCGAGGGTTACGAGAACAACCCTTGTAACGCCACACGATGTCATGGTAAGCCGAATCGAGCTCCTGACTAGATTCTTGAGGGCCGCGAGATCTTCTGTGCTCTGCTAGCAGTTTCTCCAGTGGAATCGGAGTTGAGAGTCGTCGGGGTTTAGTGATTCTTTCATGCTCTTTGGGAAGGAAACGAGGAGAATAGAGGGAAATATCGAAGTTCGAAGAGGTGTAAGAGTGGAATCTGGTGGGAATGAATAGCGCGAAGCGGCGATTCATGACATATGATGATACGGATAACGGGCATTTGGTTTTTAAAGCTAGATGATGAAAGGGAGATAGATAGGCGTCAAAAAGTTTCCAATGGAGTACAGTAGTGGTGGTACAAGGAAACAATAGGAGCGCTCACGAGGCCCTCTTCTCGAACAATTTCAAGTTTTTTCCGATGTGGGAGTGGGACTCATCCCAACCTCCGCTTGCCCGGCCCCCTTGTTCAAATCGTTCTTTCTCCGAGTTCGAGTGTTTTTCTTGGAGAACCTCCTGGTTCTAGTTTATTGGGCAACTGCTGAAGCATAACAATTCGACTTAATGCCACATTGTTTGTTTGTTTTTATTTTAGTTAGCTTTCGAACGAGTGCCAGCACGTATGCCTTCAAATTATTACTAAGTAATTTTTACATTTTACCGACAACTGTATAAGTTTCAGCTGGTCTCTGTAAGCCGCACGCCGAGACTGGTTTAAATGGCTTAAGAGAATTTTCTGTGATACATTTTCATTTTGGAGGGGTTCTATTGTGATAATGTTTATAGACTTTCAAGTAATATCGGCAGGTTGTCTGCCGAAACTAATTCAAACTTGATTTGAGGGGATATTAGAAATTCTTCTTTATAAATCGCAAACACTACGATAGGTGAATTGAATTTTGATTAAACCCCACTGTTTTCTCTTTGTTGCTGCATTCCTTCAAATCAGTTAAATATTATGATTATAAAATTGGATCAAAATAATAATTATATCAATTGGATCCGTGGCGCAATGGTAGCGCGTCTGACTCCAGATCAGAAGGTTGCGTGTTCGATTCACGTCGGGTTCAAAAATCCTGATTTAAAACGGATTCAACTTTTTATACAATTTTATTCCCTTTTTTAGGTGGATCCATTTTTTTTATTTGGAAATTTATCTTTTTGTTTTTTGATAGAATAATTTTAAGCTGGTTGAAATTTTGTTTCTATTTGAGTTTTTTATAAGATTTATAATTTTAATGTTGATTCAATCCAAATTTTGATTTTACTTGCAAATTTTCTTTTTTGTTAATTATATTTTTTCTTAAGATATTTTGTTAATTTTATTGTATTTTTTGAAAATTGTAGGATCAAAATCTTGATTTCAAGTGGATTCAATTTTATTTTCTTAGTAAGGTTTTTTTTTTTTTTTTGGGCCTTATTTCATTACAAGTTATGGAAAGAATTGTTTCATCTAGTAAAGTTTATTCATTTTATGGATCACAAATGTTAGCTTAATTGGTAAGATAAAAAAAAAGTTTCTGATGTCGAGTAATGGTTTATACGGTCAAAAATATTAGCTTAATCGGTAAAAAAAAAAAAAAAGTTTTTTTTTTTTTTTTCATGTCGAGTAATTAATGGTTTATGCTTTTAGGTTTTATAAATTCCATAGAAAACGGTATGTAAGTGGATTTGATTGCAATTGCTTATGCTTGGATACTTACTAATTGATATTTTTGTTATAATAAAATAAAAATGCTTTTTTCATTTTTAGGTGGTATGCATATTTTTAATTATTAATTAAAGACCGTGTAGTCCAAGTCGGTTTTGAATTCAGTAGGATTTTGTCTAATCTCGTTCTGTCGTCCCTCAAAAAAAAAAAAAAAAATTGTAATACTTATTACCATTGCCATCATGATTTTGCCGCAATTACCTGTTATTTTCTATTATTATGGTCGGTAACAACAATCTTGAGAGCCATTATTTATCTAGTGCAGTTCTGCAAGTCAGTCTTGCTCTCTCTCTCTTAATCTGCTAGCTGGATGATTTTAAGGGACTTAACATGTTAAATAGATATTAAGTAGATGTTCCCTCATTTTTAGCCATATTTATATATGTTGATCAAAATCCAGAAAGGTAGACTAAGTTTTCTGTTGCTCTGCTTGGATGCACGTCAATCTTTCAATGTTCAATTGCTGATTGCCTGCAAGGATTAATTGACTCAACAAACCTGACCGTGGGAACTTAATTATTCCTTTCATATGGGCTTGTGAAAAACATCAACTCTCTGGTATTAACCATTGAATGAAGGAGGAACATTCATCACGACTTTGTACCATGAGTGGAAGTTTCTGTGAACCTCAACATACAGTATGCCGTTATGTTAGACAAATAACATGACTGGAGATGGCGATAGGTTCAAGTAGAGAGTAATATTCTTACATTCTTACTTCCAGCAATCTCATCCACATGAATTATATAAGGTTATCATAGGAAATTAACATTCTTCACAGCAAAAACATGAGCTCTTTCTACCTTTCTTCCAGCCCCTTGCAGCATGCAATTTGAACCACCATACTCTTGTTGACCTTCGCTCTCAACGTCTTGCTTTAGCCAATGCTTCAGTCAATGCTATCACCAGAGCTATATATGATGGGTGCTATTAAAAATGCAAGGATGAGAGAAACCCAATATTAATGTACGTATAAATAGATGTCCTTCTACAACTAATACCAAACTTCTATCTATTAATTACTACTAAGTTCTCTTTATTTTTGTGTGTGAAATATACTCCTCTTAATTAGAACAGCTGCATAGCGTTTGAAACAAAGAATAATGCGATATATGATGTGGCTAATAAAAGCCACGAAGGTAATCATGGCAAAATTAACCATGTGGCGCAGACACATCAGACCGGCCCCGTCGGCCCCGGCGTCTTCAATCAAGCCGAGACGGCCCCGACCTTTTCAGGTCGGCCCTGTCGACTCCGGTATCTTCAATTAGTCGAGACGGCTCCGACCTCTTCAGGTCGGTCCCATCAGCCCGGCATCTCCAACCGAACCGAGACGGCCCCGACCTCTTCAGGTTGTCCCCGTTGGCCCCGGCGTTCCCAATCAAGCCGAGGCAGCCCCGACCTCTTCAGGTCGGCCCCGTCGGCCCCGGCGTCTCCAACTGAACCGAGGCGGCCTCGATCTCTTCAGGTCGGCCCCGACGTCCCCAATCAAGCCGAGACGGCCCCGACCTCTTTAGGTCGGCCCCGACGTCTCCAACCGAGCCGAGACGGCCCCGTCGGTCCCGACGTCTCCAATCAAGCCAAGGCGGCTCTGACCTCTCCAGGTTGACCCTGCCGGCCCCGGCATCTCCAATCAAGCCGAGGCAGCCCCGACCTCTTCAGGTCGGTCCCGTCGACCCCGGCGTCTCCAATTGAGCCGAGGCGGCCCCGACCTCTTCAGGTCGGCCCCGGCGTCTCCAATCGAGCCGAGGCGGCCCCGACCTCTTCAGGTCGGCCCCGTCGGCCCGACCTCTTCAGGTCGGCCCCATCGGCCCCGGCATCTCCAATCAAGCCGAATCGGCCCCGACCTCTTCAGGTCGGCCCTGTCGGCCCCAACATCTCCAACCGAGCCGAGGCGGCCCCGATCTCTTCAGGTCGGCCTCGATGGCCCCAGCGTCTCCAACCGAGCCGAGGCGGCCCCGACCTCTTCAGGGCGGCCCCATCGGCCCCGGCGTCTCTAATTAAGCCAAGGCGACCCCGACCTCTTTAGGTCGGCCCTGCCGGCCCCGGCACCTCCAATCGAGTCGAGGTGGCCCCGACCTCTTCAGGTCGGCCCTGTCGGTCTCGGTGTCTCCAATTAGCCGAGGTGGCCCCGACCTCTTCAGGTCGGCCCCGTCGACCCCGACGTCTCCAACCGAGTGGAGGCGGCCCCAACCTCTTCAGATCGGCCCTGACATCTCCAATCAAGCCGAGGCGGCCTCGACCTTTTCAGGTCGGCCCTGTCGGCCCCGGTGTCTCCAATTAGCCGAGGCGGCCCCGACCTCTTCAGGTGACCCCGGCAGCCCCGGCGTCCCCAATCAAGCCGAGGCGGCCTTGACCTCTTCAAATCGGTTCTGCGCCTGCCAAAACCACCAGCTTTCTGACCCTCTCAGACTGGCGCTGCCAGGCTCACCTACCGCCTGGCACACCGTTGATGGAACCAGGCCCACCTACCGTTTGACTCTACCGACTGATGGGACTTGGCCCACCAACCGCCGGCTTCCCCTCTTCGATGGGACAGGACCCACCAATCAGCCCAAAATTTATGTAACCCCCACGTGTCCCGCAGACATTTCTCCCTCACGAATGTCATGCGGTTAATCCCCATGTAGGTTCCAACTGCCTAAAAGGGTAAGCCCACGAGAGATTCAGGTATGCGAACATAAGCATCCTCTTACTATACTATCCCAGAGAAACTCTATCTCTCAGAGCTTTCTCTGCCCTCAAGAGCTCCTTCGAGCTCTTCTTCAGTTGTGACCTCGATTGTTGACTTGGGCGTCGGAGGGTCCCCATCGGGAAACCTTTCCGGTCTCGGGACTTTTGCAGGTTACCCAGCTAGGTGAGGACCCCACAAGCAGGCAAATTATTCTTCCCTGCGCTCAAGATCGGCGATCGGACGTCATCAATATATATTGTTCCCTTTATTTTTAAATGAAAAAGGCATCAACTTTCGTATTATGGATGGATATATACTTTAGAGGTCATCTTAAACTCATCAAGTTTCATTTCATTTCTACAACTTGCTCATGCCACGTTGGCAAATAACTAATCAGCCAAAATGGGTTGAATTTTCCGTGATTTAGTCCAATTACATGCCCATCTATTAATCGTGGATCGTAATATAATAATATTATGATAAGATAAGAATGATGGAAAAGTCTGTGGGAATCGCCCATTATTAGAAATATTTTCAAGCTTTTGAGCTGTGAGGGTAATAAGTCCACGCTTAGCTGTTGCAGCTTTCTTTGAACGTACCAAGTGCCAGCGTCACGACTGACACAATTATCAACCAAGTCGTTATTCATGTCCCCCTTCCCTTCTTGTTGACTCTCGAGTCAGTCAAACTTTTCTATGCCTCACCAAACCAAAAAAAGTCCTTTTTTTTTGTGTGTTTTTTTACAGCTGAGGAACTTCAAGAAACAGGAATCCCGGTGACTATCTCTTCAAGCTTATACTCCCAACTCGTTTGGTGTACATTGGATGGGATGAACTTGGACTCTACGCTAAAGTCTACGGAATACAAAATCAAACGGTCAAAACCGGTGGGCCGTCAACTCAAATTTGCGTTCTGTGTAGAGGAGACGGCGTCAGATATATATGAGATGTTTCATGATAACCATGTGCCATTGATCTATATATATCCAAGCCGCATCACTTGGCCTTCCCACCAATCTCTTCTCAAGAATTAGCCACTCCTCTTCTTCACTTGCCAAGCTAATTAAGCTATCGGTTCTAGATCTTGCTGTCCCCTTGAAGAGAGATGCCGAGCTCCATGAAGCCACGTACTCTAATTCTGGCCTACGTCCTCCTTGCAGTGCTCCTTCATCCGTTTGTGTGCCAGGGCACGATGGCCATGTCTGTTGCAGAAGCTCGGACCATTGATGGTGAGTATACTTCGCCCTTTTTGAGACAAAATTTTCTTTCTCAGTGTTTACATACGGTTGGCTCAATGGAATATTTCTTTTGTTTCCCTTCTTGTGCAGGCAAGACGATCGATCAAGGGATAGCTTATGTGCTTATGTTGATCGCCCTCCTCGTTACTTATCTTGTACATTGATGCACATCATGCTTGGATCATATTTTTCTTTTTATTTTTTTCCCACTTCATGTTGCTCCTCCTTTTCTCCTACGAATGGTAGGAGAATTTTCAGCTTATTGTATTCCTCAAGTATCTAATAATAGATTTGTTTGGAAGTATACTGTGGATGATTAATTCTTCTCAATTATTCAACTCATCTAAGTCGATCTTTTCTCAACTACAAGGGCATCCTAACTCTTCGCATAGTTTAATTTAATAGATTCATTTTAAAAAATTTAATAAAATTTTAAGCTAGCTGCCAGTTATACTTCTCTTTTATCCAAATTTGGAATCGATCTTGATGGAATTTATGAATTATTTTTCTTAAAAAATAAAAAACATATGCTATAGATATTGATTAGAAAAATAAAAAATGAATGAACAAAAATGATAAGATGTTAATTAATAAGCTATACAATATGGCAGTCTGCTGTAGTGGTCTTGAGAATCATAGAATAAGTGCTTGCCATTAAAGTCAATATATACAAGTGGCCTTTAAAATGAAGACGGAAGCCTTCCTTCTATTACTATCTGGAAACTCCTTATTCATTTATATATTTAAAAATATCTGCAGCAGGCTTCCCACCATTCTATATCTGGTGAATGAAATAGAAGTATGAGAAATAGGTGCAAATTTGAAGTTAATGTGAGCACCATTTAATTTGGATTATTTTATGCGTCTTCTGAATAAGATAATCTCAAACTCCTAACTACAGTTGAAGATTTTGTCGAATATTTTGCATGAAGAAGTCCTATCTGGATGGTAATTATGCTGGTTACTTAGCATATATAGGCACCTCGATCGCATGGGGCTGACAATTGTTTTGTGATAATCTTGAAAATTCTATCCGGATGCTGCACACTTATTAAAGAGGACCATATCTCACGTTAATTAAAGCTTTAGTTTGATGACAGTAAGTAAAGATGAGAGCTTATCGTTTTGGTAAAATAACTTGGCAGTTGTATATACCAGAATTGAAGGGCTTTACTTTGGGCGAACGTATTCAAATTGTGCACATCTCTTATCTCTATGGTTAATTCAATCAGGATTTGATTGTCTCACTCGCCAAAGAGAAGATTATAACTAATTAACAATCACAGCAAATATTTAACCTTTATAATACTTAAAAGATTCCGGTAATGATTTTTCACATCAATTTTAATCCATCGCAAATGCTTAATCTTTGTCACAACGTTGTGGAGGGCACATGATTGCAGCCCATGGTTGCGTTGACGATGGTTGTTATCAGGCAAGACAAAGCTTGTCATGCATCCAAAATATTATTTGAATGTTTTTTTTTTTTCTTCCTTGCAGGTAATTATTTGAATGAATATTAGGTCCAGTCAAAGACACCATATTTGAAATTGGTGTGTAGTTTAGTTGATTCAATGTAATTATCCTATGATGCCTCCAAATTGAAAATATGTGGGCGTGTATCACAAGTTAATTTGTTTGCTTGGAGAGTAACGAGCAATATATTAATTAGGAAGTGCGGATATATATATATATATATATATATATATATATATATATATATATATATATATATATATATAATCATATCCTCCTCGCAAAAATTAAAGGAGTAAATATCTGAAGAACAAAAAGGTCTGCCATCAAGCCGTCATGAAGGCCTAATGCTTTTAATATAATGGCTTTTCCTTGGAAGGATCTTAAGACTTCTATCTTTACGTGGTCCTTACGAATTGTGCACCAAAAACGTGTCTATTAATTAGAGAAGGACTAATTCATTTATCGATTTTCGACCGTATGATGCACGTTCAAAGTCCAGTAGATACCATGCATGGAAAGATGAGAAACTTTTGGATTAGAGTATCCTGTAGTAAACTCAACTATATATGTCAATAAAATTAAAATTAAAATTAAGATCGATATCGTTCCAAGGAAAGAAAAGGCCAATGGCCGATATGTCCAAGACTGCCCTTCTAGTATCCACATTGGACATCTTCATCGTTTGATACCTATAAATACCCCATCTCGAGCGATCCACTCACGTTCATCTCATGCCTCTTAAGATCGTCCCTTTTTTATTTGAGCACAAATTCATATCCAGCCTTCAAATTGATCTTGAACATTTAGTATCTATTGTATAACCATGTAATATTTGGTGCATCATATATACCTATTATCTTTTAATTTTCAGTCCTTATTATTGCGTCCACATGTACAGATCGATATTTTATCAACATATGCACTTACCTTTTCATTACATATAATTATTCTGCATTGCGCATATTACTTTTTTACTATACACAAAATATAAAATTTTTCATACAGCTACCATGCAGTTAAATGGATCGGAAATAAAGAAAGTTAGTATTATAGGCAAGATGTTAATTAAGTGCGTGATTAATGAGGACTAATCACTTTTTTTCTTTTCCACTTCTTTGAGCAATACTTGGGATTTGTTTGGATGTTTGAAGGAAGAAGGGAAGGGTAAATAGCAAGAAAAGAAAAGAATGGAAAAAGAAATTATTGTTCTCTTATTATTTAAAAAAATAATAATAAAATTATCTAATGTAAAAATAAAAAAATATTTTTATAAAATTATAAATATATTTTTATTATGAAATTATAAATATATTTTAATTTAAAAAATGATATAAAATTATAAATTGCTTTTTTTTTTTTTTTAACTTTCTCGTCCTCGATAACGCTCATTCTCTTTTATTTTTTTTTTTTTTCTTTTTTCTTGAAGGAGGGTACGTTTTCGTGTTGAAAATTTCTTCTGAATAAGTCCACATATTAATTGCCCTGCAGACGAACCGCGGCTCCGACTGCGCCCCCGTAGCACCCACCAACGGACAGCCGGGTCCGCGCGCCTCTCGTAGGTCAAACGGTTCGTCCTAGAAAAACAAAAAAAGTCATACCATCAATGCTGTGCTGAACGTTCCACGATGAGGACAAATGCCGTCCATCTGAATGCCACGCGTCTCTTTCACATTGTTGGAAAGAAATGAATGCGCAAAAGGTCAACCGCCCAAGGCCTGGTAGATGCCGCCCCACTTGCCGTTGCCGCGCAAACCGTCTCACACGATTCTCGGCATTGCATTTGGAGGTCGAGCGGAACAGTTTAAGCTCATGAGTAGCCGCGAGTTACCGGAACATGACTCTCTCTCTCTCGATCTCGCGTGTGTGTATATATATATATATATGGGAGGGCTCAAGTACTGCGACCATCTCCTCCTTTGCCTCATATATAGTTAGTTCCCCAAGGCATTTTAGATCGTATTCTTCTTCTCTGTTAGCGAGTGAAATTAAGATGAGTTCCATGAGAGTGCTGCCAGTTCTTTCTATTGCTTATTTTCTCGCATCAGCCGTCTTGCACCCTTGCCTTTGCCTGAAAGACAGGATGTTGAAACTAAACGCTCCAAAGATTGATGGTAATTATGCTTCGTTATATGTTGTCATTTTTCTGAGCAAGAAAGGATAATGTATATATGCTTAGATTCTCATGCGTTACTTACTTACTTTGGTGCAGCTAAGACGGTGGATCAAGGGGTTGCTTATGTACTTATGCTCCTCGCCCTCATCGTTACATATCTCATCCACTGATATTGGCCTATAAATGCTTATCGTAGCGATGCTATGGAAGAGACTGCCTTAAAAATGGTGCTTCAAATTACATTTTTCCTGTCTTTGGCATCTGATATACTGTAGTACGTTGTTTTCCCCTCCTTTTCTGGAGATAGAGGACTAAAATAAAGTTTACGGAGCACTCTCTCTCTCTCTCTCTCTCTCTCTCTCTCTCTCTGACCTCATGCACACAGGACTACTCATGCATCTTTTGCACTTATTATGCGGGTTAACAGGCCTAGGCAAAAGTGATACAGTCGCCTGTGCAACTGATAGCATACAGGAGCATGCTGCGTGAAAGCACTAAATATATATTTGTTTATGATTTGAGGATTTGAACTAAATATATCATCATATACAGGAGCAAACCATTTCAATGTTATTCATGTACTTCTAGCTTGGCCTGATTCATTGACAAAATAAGAGAAAACAGAAGCACAATTAATGAAGTCAGAAAGACGACATGAACTTCCCAAACTTGCTTAAGCAAGAGGTTGTAGATTAAGCTGCAAGAGTTATATTATCAATTATATATGTGTAATAGATAATAATATTGTGTTCATAAAAGGTCATAGAGAAAGGAAGAAGAAAGCAAGTAGATATACATCGATATCTCAAGCGACTCCTCGATCGATCTTATCCATCGGTTAATCTCATGCCGGCCTGCATTTATGGATATGGACTCTCTCGCCGTCGATCTGTGTTTCCACTTGATCATTTAACAAAGACTAGAATATATAACACACTGTGAGAGGCTTCACAAAGGGCCGGCCCCAAGCAACAACACCATATATTAGCATCTAAGCCGTCTGATGAGAACTCGATCGGTGGGTTCTGATAGGATATATCAATGACTGGAGATCAGTCACTTTCAAAGGTGTCAGCAAACCAGGTCGAACTTTGACACATTTCTACGCTATGATTTGTTCGATCATGCAGTCTATTCCCACCGCAGCATGCGTGCATCATGCGTGGAAAATTTCCATTGCCTCTTCATTCCTGTTCCATCCCCACCGCCCCCGACAACGACATGCATACATAAATTTTTAAATTAAAATAATAAGGATGCTTTAGTATATATATGAAAGTATAATTATATAAAAGTATTATGATACTTAAATCCAAGCTAATATATATAGCAAAGATCGATGGAATAAGGCCGAGGTATAGTTATTTCTATTTTTGTCCCTCCAGCAGCAAAATAATCTTGATTTCTATCGATCTTCATTCCCATATATAATACGATATACAGAAGATCTTTATTCCGAACCAATGAAACTTTACAAGTTGAAATTACCATCCTTAATTACCAATATCGCACAAAACTTGATAATATTTCTTCATGCTAATTAAGTCCATCAGATCGATTTACCTCCTTAATTGATATGATTAGGAATTTGATCACGAGCCCTGCCAAGTGATGAGGGATCCGGAGTCATATATAGCTCGCCCTCAATCTTTCACAGAATGAGGTTGTTTTACGTAGGTAAATCACCGTGCATGGTTAGTTAAGACTCTGACGTCTGCGGGCCAAAAAAGAATTAGTTATCTAGCGATTGCTATCGTTGATCAATGAGAAGCGCCATTCCTACGGCGTGCTATCCGAACCCATGATGAGTTTAACCCGCCGATGTCGTCACCGTTGACCACGTATTCGTGGCGACGGATTAATGGAGACGAACCTTTCCCATTCCAAGTACTTTGACATTTGAAACATACTTTTGAAATTAATAATAATTAATGAAACAGAAGGCTGCAAGAAATTGGACCCAAGTTGATCTGTTCGCAGCGTGTCACCTTCGCCGATCCCGTGACACCTAGAATTTGATAAAAAAATATTATTCATGAATAAATGGATGAAATAAAGGTTATTTTCTGATTATCCTAAATATGCTATACCATTGATCATATCAAATATAAAAAGGTAAATTCATAGGATAACCTTTTTTTTTTTTACTCTTATTTAGAGGGATAACCAGCTATTTCTATATTTTTTAGGAAATAAATTAAGGAGATAACCCATGGTTAACCATGATTAATCATGGATTATTCTTCTGATTAACTTTATTCCCAGCTATCCTTTATAGTTATATAGTTATGACTTTTAAAAATAAAAAAGAATATTTAAAAATATTTTCTCTTATTTCTATTTCAAGCCCACTGGCATCCTTTCTTCCTTCCTCCTCGCCCGTTCTCCTCTCTCTCTCTCTCTCTATAGAACTTGGTCATTATATATATTGCTAACGTACAGGCATGATGCCATTATTTAATTACTTGGATCACACTTGATATGTACATGAGCATAGTTTTAACTAATTAATATGCCGCCACAGGATTTGAACCATGAATCTGATGAGTGCTGGATTGAATATCCAACATTATTCAATCATTCACTGTTGAAACATTGACCATGCGGCTTCTGGACTGAATTCTCCTTCAAGCCCTCAACACCATTCAGCTTTCCCCAGTTCTATCCGGTCCTCACAACAACCTCATTCCAGCGATCCTAGACGAGGCAATCTCCGGGCCTAAAAACTCTCTTTAGACAGTGACACAAATCTGTACTGGCTTCACTAATCGTCGTGCCCTGTGCGACCTCCAGCGTCAGAAACCGTTGGCTACACGCAATGGGTCGCTCTCCAAATGAGGACGCCATGGCAAGCACGCAGTCCCAAGGTCCAAGCACACCTGAACCAAGAGAGAGAAGTATTGGCCCTAACTCTCCTGTAAATGGCGAATTTCTTCTCATTCCAGAGCAAGTCCTTCCTACCTATCTTGGACTTGTTCTTTCTTTAACCGTTCCGTCTGACAGCTGGTACTTCTCTTTTGGACCGCAGTAATGAATCCTGCATTATTGCTTGATGTTCTTCTAGCAGTTGGAGACTTTCTCTGCATGGTTTTGGACAAGGGCCAAGTCCAAGCTAAAGTCATAATGCTTCCGGGCCTAACAACCGATGGCATGATGCTAGCTTACGTCGTTCATCTGATATTTAATTTATGCATTTTTTTTCATCAACTTCCGAATTATATTTCTTTTGAACATGAAATAGTTAGCAACTCCTTTCAAGTTGGTGTTTCTGCATGCGAAGCATAGATATATATATGCTGCATGTGAACTATAAGATAGTGGTCTTTTGGGAGCATATATCTTGCAGAGCCTAACGCTCCGGATCCAACTAATTCAACAATGGATCAAAATTATATGACCTAAAAATTTAAATAAAAGCTAATGGATAGTAGGTAAATTTTAAATAATACTTTTTTTCTATCTAATATTGAACTAAATTTAGAGTATCATAATCTTTCTTCTTATAATGCGACGTTTTCATTACACACCACAAGTTAGCCGAATTTATTCTCAAACTAAATTATTAGTGCTTCTTATCATCGTTTCATGGATAGCCCTTTTCTTATACTTACCAACTTTTGCATCCTCGAATTGACTATGATATCATTTGTAACATTCCAAACCCACTTGCTGATCAATTAACTTATTAGCAGACCGAAATTAAGTAGCACAAAAACTCATACATAAGTTAATAATTAAGTAGTAAGTGGACTTGAATTATAAGTATATAATACTTTCTTTTCCATCCAATATGGAACTATTTTTGGAGTACTATAATCTTTTCTCCTTATAATATAATATTCTCGTTGCATGCCACAAGTTAGCCAGAATCTATCCTTGAGCCAAATCGTTGGTGCTGCAAGGGTGGCTCCATGTTATGATGAAACTTTACCACTGTCTCATGAGTAGCTCTTTCTTCATGCCCATCAACTTTCACACACTCAAATCGGCTCTGATACCATTTATAATGCACCAAACCTACCTACTGATCCAATTAATCTATTATTGGGCTAAGTTCATATATCAAGTGGTCTTGACCTGTTAATGGGTTGGACTAGCAAGCAGACTTAGGGCATTACAAATAGTATCAAAATCAATCAGAGTGCATGGAAGTTAGTGAACATGAGAAAAGAACTATCCAATGGATGATGGTAGGTTTTTGTCATAGCGTGAAGCCATCCTTACTGCACAACAATCCGGTTCGGGAGTAGATTTTGACTCACTTGTGGTATACAACGAGGACGTCGCATTATAAGGAGGATGATTATATAATACCTCAAAAATAGTTTTATATCAGATGAGAAAAAAAATATATTATATGCTTATACTCAAGTCTATCTACTATCCATTAACTTTCATTCGAGTTTATGTTTTTCTTAAAAAAAAATTATTGTGGCATAGTTTGGTATTTTGACATAAATTGTAGAGTTGCAATATACATGTAATTATTGGCGCGTTTAGCATGCCCTGGCACCCATGCTTTGTATTGGCTACTGACCGTGAGATAATAAAATTATGATGTTTCAAAGCAGACAGGATGAGAAACATGGTTCCAGTTGTATTCACCTTGTGGTGCAACTGTTTTTTTCTTTGTTTTGTTGGACAGTTGGAGGCATGGGAGGGGGTGCCGGGCCGAAGTGTATTTATGCAATGTTGAGAAAATTTGAAAAAAGAAAGTCTAGATAAGAAGAGATACGGATAATGATTAAGATAAGAACCGAGAGAGATGAAGATAAGGATAGGCTTGAATCACGCACGGAACGCTTTTCTTAAGCGTTATTTGCACCCTCTCGAATGCTCTGTGGGTGAATAACAAATACGCCATAGGATACGACAAGCCTTTTATCGAGTTTGCACCAAAGCACTAATAAAAACTGATTGTAGACAATAACTGATTTTTTTTATTTGTATGTGAATTTATAGAAATTGAGCGCTACGAAGCGTTGATTCCCAGAGAGCCGCATCGCTTCGTAACATATCCGTTGCAGAGATTTGAAAACGAATAAAATTTCTTTTTTGAAACGAAGCATCACGTCGCTTCAGCTTCTGAAGCGAGAATTGCCGCAGGAGAGTCGCAACTACTCTCTAAACATATCCACAAATACCTACTTAATTTATTTAAACAAAATCTCAATAATCCCCCACTTGTTTAAAACAAACTAAGTTCACATATAAAATTAAGGACAAATAGCATTAATACAGCTAGGTATCTTTCGATTTGAACCTAACCTCAGTGAAAATACCACAAAGCTTTAACGAAATTCCAGGTAGCATAAACGCTTTGAACCAGTTATTCCTTGTATCAAAACCGATGATACTTCACACACACTCCTTAATGTTTCTTGTCTACACCACACGCTTAGCACGATTTATGGCCATGTGCTTATCCTGTTTTATGAACCTTTTCATGAGAGAAACTTCAACTCTCACTTGAGACGGCACCATCTCAAGGTTCACATAGGTAAAGTTCTTTCAGTATCTCTGTTACAATAAATACTTGTCCACATGACTGAACTTCATTAAGAGTATAAAAAGCTCAACTCTCCATCTTGTAACAGTCAGCACTGTATATTAAGTGCAGCTACAATCTACTTATCAATGACTTGTTGTTACCCATTGAACCTAAGACTAGTCATTTCTAGTATTAGGTTGGGTTGCCATCATTGGTGGACTTTTACTCAAGTAGTTTTAGACCCATCCCTCTGGAAGTCATCTTCACTAAATCTCTTGTAAGAGGTTTAGTAAGTGGATCAGCTAGATTATAGCTTGATCGCACAAAAGTGAGAGAAATTATTTCATCCTTAATTAATTTCTCACATACTCATGTCTTAGACTAATGTGTCTAGACTTCCCATTGTACACTTCGCTGTACACTCTGGCTAAAGTGGCTTGGCTATCATAATGTATCGATACGGTTGAAATATTCTCACAAGCCAATGGGATTTCCAATAGAAGATACTTAACCACTCAGCCTCATGTCCTGCTGAAGCTAGAGTCACAAACTCTGACTCCATTGTTGAGTGTGTAATGCAAGTTTGTTTCTTAAATTTTTAAGATATTGCACCACCCACTAGTGTAAACACCCAACCAGTGGTAGATTTATTATCTCTGACCGTTGATATCCAACTTGCATCAGTATATCCTTCCAATACAGTAGGAAATTTAGAGTATTGTAGACCTAGTCTTTTGGTTTTCAAAAGATAACCAAAGACTCTACCAATAGCCTTCCAATGCTCTACACTCGGGTTGCTAGTAAACCTACCCGGCTTACTAACTGCAAATGCTATATCGGGTCTAGTGCATTGCATCAAATACATTAGACAATCAATAGCACTTGCATACTCAAGTTGAGCCACAGCTCGTCCATTATTCTTTTCAAGCTTTAGACTTGGATCGAACGGGGTGTTCACTTCTTTGAACTTCAAATGTTTGAATTTGTGTAACACTTTCTCAACATAATGTGATTGACTAAGTTCAAAACCCTCACTATTTTGTTTCACTTTGATGCCCAAAACAGTATCAACTTGTCCAAGATCTTTCATCTTGAAAGTAGATGATAGAAACCTCTTCGTTTCTTGTATGCCTTTTATTTCATTGCTAATGATCAACAAATCATCAACATAAAGGCATACATATACCACAAAGTCACCATGCACTTTAGTATATAAACACTTGTCAGAAACGTTGTGAACAAATCCATTTAACAGTATGACAGAGTCAAACTTCTCATGCCATTATTTGGGCGCTTATTTCAATCCGTACAAGAATTTAACAAGCTTGCACACTTTATGTTCATTACCCTGTAGCATAAAATCCTCTGGTTGTTCATGTAGACCTCCTCATCGAGATCACCATTTAGGAATGTCATTTTGACATCCATTTGATGAACATAAAGGTTGTGCAATGAAGCCAATGCAAACAATACTCTAATTATTTTTATTCTAGCTACATGTGCATATATATCAAAGTAGTCAATTCTTCTTTTTGTCGAAAACCTTTAGCTACTAGTCTAGCTTTGTAGGTGTTTAAAGTACCATCATTATGATACTTCTTCTTAAACACCCATTTACAACCAATAGGCTTAGACCCTTTGGGTAAATTTACAAGCTCCTAAGTGTGGTTAGCTATAATGGAATCCATTTCATCTTGAATAGCTTCCTTTCAAAAGGCTGAATGCCTTGAAGCCATAGCTTCTTTAAAGGTTTTAAGATCATCTTCCACTTGAAGAAAAATAGGTACCCTATGGATAAAATTCTCTCTACTTTCTTCAACTAAATAAAGGGAAATAAGTTGAGAGTCTATTTCATCGGGTCCTAAATCCTTAGCCTTTCAGATTCTCTTACTTTTTCGAAGCTTCGGTTGTTCTTCAACGACCTTTGAAGATCTCTCCTTATGAGAATTATTACTCTTTAAATTTGTAGGAGCTTGAGAATTATTACTCTTTAAATTCTCAAGAAACTCCACATCTCTAGATTCCACTATCACGTTAGACTCTAGATCCAAAAGTCTATAAGCTTTGCTATTTGTGGCATAATCAACAAATACACTTCTTATCTCTCTGGGATCCAATTTGGTTCTTTTGGGGTCTAGGTTCTTGTAGTAGGCAAGACACCCCCATACTTTGAAATATCCAATATTAGGCTTTCTTTCTTTCCATATCTCATATGGAGAGGTCTGAGTTTTCTTTAAAGGAATTCTATTTAAAATATAACAAGCAGCAAATAAAGCTTCACCCCATAAATTAAATGACAATTCGGAATGCATTAACATAGCATTGATCATCTCTTGTAATGTTCTATTCTTACGTTCAGCCAAACAATTTTGTTGTGGTATACGTGATGCGGAACTTTGGTGTATAATGCCATCTTCTTCACAAAATGCATTAAAATTATTAGGAAAATATTCTCCACCCCTATCACTTCTAAGGATTTTAATATTTTACCTAACTGATTTTCTACCTCCGCTTTATATATTCTAAAAGCATGAAAAGCATCATCTTTATGCTTTAATAAATAAACATATGTGAATCTAGAGCAATCATCAATAAAGGTAATGAAATACTATTCCCACCTCTATTTAACATGCCATTAAATTCACATATTAGAATGCACAAGTTCTAATAAGTTGGAATTTCTCTCAACGCTATGAAATAGTTTCTTAGTCATCTTTGATTAATGCATATTTCACATTTATTGAACTCATCAATTTTGCAAGAAATCAAACCACATTTAACAAGCCTTTTTATGGTACTAATTCCAATATGTGCTAGTATACCATGCCATAATGTAATTGAGTCAAGCATATAAGCGAAAGCAACATCTTTATTAATAGAATTATCAATGATACATAATCTGACCATTCCATCACTAGAATAGCCCTTGCCAACAAATATATAATTACGGGTCAAGATAAGTTTTTCCGACTCAAAAACAGATTTTATTCCTGGTTTGCCCAAAAGATTCCCACTAACAAGGTTCCTATTCATATCCGACACATGCAACACATTTGACAAAGTAATTGTCTTGCCATAAGTGAATTTGAGTTCTACGTTTCCTTTGCCATATACCTTGGACCGGCCTTTATTGCCCATTTGTATCTCTTGTCCATCGGTGACATCCACATAAGTCTTGAACATAGACTTATCATAGGAAACGTGGACGGTGGCGCAAGTGTCGTACCACCATCCCGCGACCTTGCCATGGACCGTCATGACTTCGCTCACGGTGGCGATGATTTCATCATCGTCAACGTTGGTGGCATTTGCTTCCTTAATTTGGTCCCTGCGGTGTCTGCAGTCACGAGCAAAATGCCTGGGTTTGCCACACACATACAGCTTCCCTTGGGCTTCTTTTTTTTGAACTTCTCTTGATTCTTTTTCGGACCAAGATAGTTTGCTTTGCCATCATTTTTGTCCTTCTTAGGCTTGCTCACAGCATTGGCCTTTGAAAACCCCGTTTCAACGTTGACATTCTCCAACTTCTCCCTCATCCTCGATTCCTCCTCGATTCGAAGATGTTTCTGAATTTGCTCCAAGGAAAAATCCTTGGTGTTGTGGAGAAGCTTTTTCCTATAGCCCTTCCAAGACGATGGTAATTTTGTGATTATCGCACCAACTTGAAAAGATTCGGGAACATCAATTTTTACTGCTTTGAGTTTGTTGACCATCACTTGCAATTCATGCACTTGTGCAAGAATTGACTTCTTATCACACATCTTGAAATCAAAATATTTAGAGATGAAAATTTCTTTGTACCTTCCTCTTTGGCCTTGTACTTGTATTCCAATGCGTTCAATATCTCTTTTGCCGATTGTATGTTAGTGTATAGATCATACAATCGGTCGGATAGAGTGTTGAGGATGTGCCCGCGGCATATGAATTCGTCCTCCCTTCGCTTCTTGCGCTCTGCCTTGACTTCATCGGAGTCGTTTTCAATTGGCTCCGGTATAGGCACAAAGTCCGGATCGAGGATGTAGAAAATCTTTAATGCAGTGAGAATAAACTTTAACTTATCTTGCCAACGGATGAAATTAGTGCCATCGAATCGATCGAGTCTGACAAGATCTTGGTTCATCAACTTGATAGTGGCGACAGAAGTCTCGGTCTCCATTGAAATAACGCTTAAGATTGTTGAGAAAATTTGAAAAAAAAAAGTCTAGATAAGAAGAGATAGGGATAATGATTAAGATAAGAACCGAGAGAGATGAAGATAAGGATAGGCTTGAATCACGCACGGAATGCTTTACTTGAGCGTTATTTGCACCCTCTCGAATGCTCTGTGGGTGAATAGCAAATACACCGCAGGATACGACAAGCCTTTTATCGAGTTTGCACCAAAGCACTAATGAAAACTCGATTGTAGACAAGAACTGTTTTTTTTTCTGATTTAATTTTGATGTGGATTTATAGAAATTGAGCGCCACAACGTGGAGCCTGTAAAGCGTTGATTCTCGAAGAGCCGTATTGCTTCGTAACATATCGGTTGCAGAGATTTGAAAATGGATAAAATTTCTTTTTTGAAACGAAGCATCATGTCGCTTCGGCTTCTGAAGCGAGAATTGCCGCGGGAGAGTCCACGACTATTTCCTAAACATATCCATAAATACCTACTTAGTTTATTTAAACAAAATCTCAATATGCAGCAACTCGTATTTCTTCATCTATGCACACAAATTGGTTTGGATTAAATATTATTTCTGTATGTCTCCTCTTTCTTACTTAATGCAGCCAAGACAATTGATCAAGGCATTGCTTAATTACCTACTGATGATCATAGCCCTTCTCGTCTCATACTTCTTTTACTGAGTCGAATGCAGCCTGTGCCAACTCAGATATCCAGAATAAGTTGCGCTAGCTGATCGCTCAAAATGAGTCAGATCGATTCTCCAGAGCTAAGAGAATGATGTAATTATCTATATCATCATTAACATCCGCGGTAAAATTAACGAGTCTTGAGACCTGAAACAGCGTGTGCTCAGCTTAAATGAGAACACAAACTTACGCAATAACAAACTTATGCACTAACAGGGACGTCGTCTGCTTAATTACAAATCATTCACTGCATAGATCTCAAAGCACTTTCAACCATCATGGATCTCAAAGTGAAATGAAGGGATTGATCCGATGGTGTTGCGGCCGAATCACGTGTGATGAACGTCGGGCAGTCTAGGATCACTGGGTGCAGAGAGATCACCGTCTTCCTTCTGGAGCCTGCAAAAAGTCCCGGGCCGGTAGTTCCGGCGGGGACCCTCCGACGCCCAAGTTAGTGAGTCGTCGAACAGGAATCTTAATTTTCTTATTCTAGTGGAAGTTTTTCTGAGAAAGAGAGAGTCCCCCTCCTATGGAGCTCGGGTCCTCCCTTTATACCTGTTGGGAATCCCGTATATCTTGGCCTGTTGGAACCGTCGAATCTGCTTCACCGAACGGTAAGTTGTTGGACTGATGCGGGATAGGGGGCCGCTTATAGCGGTAACTGTTGATCGGGCTGAGACCTGCCCGCGATTTGGGTAAACAGACTGTTCGGCAGTAGACCTTAAATCGCGGGGTCCTGGCCACTGGTGCCAACGCATAGTGATCTTTTAGGGCCGACGCTGAGGGCCGACGCTGAGGGCCGACGCTGAGGGTGACGCTGGGGGCCGACGCTGAACGCTGAGGGCGACGCTGGGGGCCGACGCTGAGGGCCGACGCTGAGGGACGCTGGGGGCCGACGCTGAGGGCGCTGAGGGCCGACGCTGGGGGCGACGCTGGGGGCCGATGCTGAGGGCCGGGCTGGGGGCCGACGAGGGCTGACGCTGGAAGCCGACGCTGGTGGCTTTGGGTTTCGTTGTCACATCATTGCTTTCGAAAGTGGTGCGGAAGATAATACCACCCCGGGGAAACCGACAACCGTATCATATGCCCCCCCACCCCTGAGATTGGTGAGCGTTTACTTACCTGCGAAAGGGGGTGTGAATGTCTTCTAGGGGGCCGGTTTCCACGGTCATCTTGCTTTTGTTGGGATTAGGGAAGATTTTCCTCGGGCAGTGCTACGAAAAGGCGGACGACATCATTGCGGTAAGGTTAACACCCCCTTTTACATTGGTGGTCTTTTCAATCTTATCGCATCGGCGGGTCATCGAAACGCCTCCCAACTGAAGACGGACGCGTGGTTGAATCGGACGGTTTGAGGGTGTTCCGAGATGGTGTAATGATGGCGAGTTGCCCTTATCTTCCTATCTTCCCTCTTTCTTCCGCCATTGCCCTTTTTGAGTCCGTCTGCGTTTCCGTCTTCTGTTCGTTCTCCGCGCTTTGTCCCTGCTCGCGTTTTTCTTCTCAGGTCAGTCCTTATGGCTTCTTCTCCTTCTTGCTCTATTTCTGGTTCTTGGGGGGGGTCCCACCATTCTTCCCAGTCTGAGTCCCCGTCCCTCCAATGGTCCACTTCTTCTTCTGATCCTTCCCCGAGCCCCGACCAGTCGGTCGTCCCTCCATTGGGAGTCGTCCGTCCGGTGGACAAACTTCCGTTAGAACCCGGCCGGCGGTTGCCGGCCCTTCTAGGGCTACCAAGGAGTCCCCCGAAGGGACTGCGTCGACCATGTCTGCTCAGGACATTGCGAACTTAAGGGCTAGGTACGGCTTCCCTCCGGACCTTCACCTGTTTGTTCCTACCTCCAATGATAGGGCAACCTCCTCCCGTTCCGGTAGGGTTGCCCTGTACGGGGCCTTTTTTAAGGCTGGGCTTAGGTTACCGATTCATCCCTTTATCCTTAATCTCCTGGATAGGTATTCCTTGACCCCGTCTCAACTGGTTCCCAATTCCTTCCGTACCGTAGTCGGGTTTTTGGTACTTTGCCATTTGCGGGGTATAGAGGCTAGCATTTCTTTGTTCCGCAGCTTCTATACCTTGCGCAAACAGTCGGGGTGGTGGTCTTTTACCCCTAGATCTAATAGGATCCTTAGGTTGTGCCTTCCTTCTTCCGTTAAGGGATGGAAGGATAAGTTCTTTTTCGCGGACATTAGCGGGGTCCGTGGAAGCTGGGGGGTACCCAATATCGATGCCAACAGGGATGCCTCCATCCTTCCACGGGACCAGATGGCATTTGGGCAGCTCCTAACTGCTGAGATTCCTAAGTGCAATAAGCTGATAGCCGAAGAGAACCTTCAGCGCGCCGGCTTAATTCCCTCGAGGGGTGAGCATTAGTCCACTTGCCTCCCTTCTCTGTTTTTCTCCCTTCTCTTTTTTTTTTTTTTTTTTTTTTAACTATCCCTTGCTTGCGTAGGGATGGCGCCGTCATTGCACAAGCTCAAGCAGGTGGCCGCTAAAAAGAGGAAGGCCACGGGGACTGTGTCCCCTGCTGAAGGGAGGGCTGCCACTAAGGTTCCCAGGAGGGCCGACGCTGGGAGGGTTAGTGGCAGAGAGACTGGCGCTGGGATGGCCGACACTGGAGGAGCTATGGCCGTGAAGCCCCCACGTGTCAAAGTCCCGAAGAAGGGCGGCCCCAAAAGGGCCGTCACTAAAGTAGTCAACGCCCCAGAATCCAAAGCAATGGGGCCCGTGTGCATAGGTGAGGCAATCCGACCCCGAGTCGAAGAACCCGTCCTGGAAGACGCGGTAAAGGCCAAGGCTGGCAAGGAGGTGGAGCAAAACCCGCCGGCCGAAGAATCTCCAGCCCCGGCTCCAATTATTTTACTTGATTTATCTCCTGAGGGGAAGATACCGTCTCCCGCGCCTACAGAGGCGGTGAAGCTCCGGTGGCAACAGCAGCGACTCCCGCCGCTGTCTTGCCCCCAGCTGAAGCGCCTCTACCAGCTAAAGGGCCGGGGACGGCAGGTTCTGAGGCAGAATCAACTTCCGCGGGCCCGTCATCCAGGGAAGGGAGGACTATCGATCCTTCTTTCCAATCACTGCTGGCGAATCATAGCCGCTGGGCTACGCGTGTTATAGAGGAGGCTTCAGTGGAGGAGATGCAAGAATATCTCCGAAGTCGGAAGAGTGGGGCCTTCTTTCGTGAAGCTTCGGTGGCTCACCTCTGGGTGAGTTTTTGTGCCACTTATTGTTCTTTTCTTTTCCCTTTTTCCTGGATATCATATATATACACATTTTTTTTTTAGGCCTTGAACTCCCTGGTCGCCCTCAAAGACATCTGGACTTTGAGCGACACCGCCCTTGAGCAAGCACATGAGGAGATGGTCTCCCTTCAAGTAAAAGCTGAAAAGTCGGCGATGGCCCTAGAGGACACCCGGGCCACCCTGATGGGCGAGGTAGGGGCTACTCGGCTTAGAGCCGAAAAAGCTGAATACGCGCTTGAAGTTGCCCAGCGCCGTGCTGCCCATGAGCTGGACAACGCTCAGGTGGCGGAGGAGAAGCAAAAAGCGGCCGAGGAGAAGCTGACGGCGACCGAAGAGAAGCTGGTGGCGGCAGAGCAGGAGGTAAATGTTCTAAAGACTCGATTGAGTTATGCCTCTGCCGAGACTAATGCGGTTAAGGAAGCCACCCGCCAGCACATAATTAAAATTGCGGATCTGGAGGCGTTAGTGGCGGAGGCCCAGAGAAAAGCCACCGAAGCGGAAAGGAGGGGACTAACATTATAGAGGACTATAAGAAATCCGCGGCCTTCGATGACGAGGTGGCCGATTCAGCGGCGCTCGCCTATGATGCCGGCTTTCAAGATTGCAAAAAGAAAGTCCAGGAGCTTTATGACCTGGAGGATATAGAAGATCTGCAGCCGACGACGTCCCCGAGGATGATATCCCGCCTTCGGATGCCAATTAGCAGCTCCTTTTTTTTTTTGTTCTCCTTGTCGGAATTTTGTAAACTTCATCATCAATGAATATTTTGCCTATCTTGATCCTTCAATTATGATCTACCTCCTTTGTTCGATCTGCTGTGAACTGCCAGTCGATAAGATTACGTCTAGTAGGTTATGCTTGATAGGGCCGTGACGCTGTCCTAAGCAACGACAAAACCGATATTCGATGGTAGAGCTGATTTCAGTTGCTTATCGTAAATCCGAGGTGCCGCCAACTCATAGTTGATTTACGGCCGTCGCTGAGCGTCGGTCTTAGGTGCCAACGCATAGTTGGTCTTGCCTGCCGGAACGGATCGGGTTTTCTGCTGCCGACGCCGGGCTTCGTCCTTAGGCCAACGCGGAGTTGGTTTTAACTGCCGGAGCGGATCCGGTCTTTGGCCGACGCCTGGCGTCGGTCTTGGGGTGCTGGAGCGGATCCGGTATTTAGTTGTCGACGCTGTCGCCGGTCTTTGGGTGCCGGAGCGGATCCGGTCTTTTGTTGCCGACGCTGGGCGCCGGTCTTAAGATGCCGGAGCGGATCCGGTCTTTAGTTGCCGACGCTGGGCGCCGGTCTTAAGATGCCGGAACGGATCCGGTCTTTTGTTGCCGACGCTGGACGCCGGTTTTTGGGTGCCGGAGCGGATCCGGTCTTTAGTTGCCGACGCTGGGCGCCGGTCTTAAGATGCCGGAGCGGATCCGGTCTTTGGGTGCCGGAGCGGATCCGGTCTTTAGTTGCCGACGCTGGGCGCCGGTCTTAAGATGCCGGAGCGGATCCGGTCTTTGGGTGCCGAGCGGATCCGGTCTTTGGGTGCCGGAGCGGATCCGGTCTTTTGTTGCGACGCTGGGCGCCGGTCTTAAGATGCCCGGATCCGGTCTTTTGTTGCCGACGCTGGACGCCGGTCTTTGGGTGCCGGAGCGGATCCGGTCTTTTGTTGCCGACGCTGGGCGCCGGTCTTAAGATGCCGGAACGGATCCGGTCTTTGTTGCCGACGCTGGACGCCGGTCTTTGGGTGCCGGAGCGGATCCGGTCTTTTGTCGCCGACGCTGGACGCCGGTCTTTGGGTGCCGGAGCGGATCCGGTCTTTTGTTGCCGACGCTGGACGCCGGTCTTTGCCGGAGCGGATCCGGTCTTTTGCTGCCGACGCTGGCGCCGGTCTTTGGCTAAACATACTCATTATAAAATAACAGGTCTATTATTCATGCATCAGACAAATTCAAGTTAGTGACGATAGAATTCTATTGATAGTACCGTCGTAAATTGTCGGCATTCCAAGTTCGAGGAAGCAGCTTCCCGTCCAGCTCTTCGACTTTATATGCTCCATGGTGGAGCGCCTCTTTGACACGGTATGGTCCTTCCCATTTTGGTGCCAGCTTGCCCCCTTCCGTTGGCTTCGATACCTCAGCTCTTCGTAGGACCAGATCTCCAGGCCGGAACGTCTTGGGCCGTACCCGGGAGTTGTAGTGTTTGGCCACTCGCTGACGGAATGCTGCCATCCGAAGATGCGCTTGATCTCGCAATTCTTCCACCAAATCCAGATTGGCCCTCAGCTGGTTGGAGTTGTTTTCTTCGTGGTATAACTCCGTCCGGGGACTGGGAGTTCCTATTTCCACGGGAATGACCGCCTCGGTCCCAAAGACCAGGCTGAAGGGAGTTTCCCCTGTGGGTGCTCGCGGCGTCGTGTGGTAGGCCCATAACACACTAGAAAGCTCTTCTACCCAGCGCCCTTTATAGCTATCCAGTCGAGTCCTGAGCCCTTGGAGGATGATGCGATTAGTTACCTCGGCTGCGCCGTTGGTTTGGGGATGTCCTACCGAGGTGAATCGGTGACGGATGCCCAGGCCCTCACAGAACTCCCGGAAGGCCGCGTTATCAAACTGTCGGCCATTGTCTGTAACTAGGGTGTGTGGCAGCCCGAACCGGCACACCACGGATTTCCAAAAGAAAGCCCTTACTTTAGCTTCTGTGATTTTGGCGAGAGCTTCTGCCTCGATCCATTTAGTAAAATGATCGACGGCTACAACTAGGAACTTACGCTGTCCGGAGGCAGGTGGGAAGGGTCCCAGGATGTCCATGCCCCATTGTGCGAAGGGCCATGGTGCAGTCAGAGGGGTTAGCTGGGACGCGGGTTGATGTTGGATGTTGGCGTGACGCTGGCAGCTGTCACACTTTTTGACCAGTTCAGATGCGTCTTCTTTCATCGTCAACCAGTAATACCCTTGACGTAGAGCTTTGTATGCAAGAGCCCTGCCCCCCAGATGGCTTCCGCATATCCCCTCGTGTATCTCTCGCAAAATATAATTGGCGTCGGTAGGACCGACGCACCTGAGGATAGGGTATGAGAATGACCTTCGATAGAGCCTCCCCTCCATAAGAAAAACTTCGGGACCCGTTTCTTAAGCTTTCTGGCTTCGGCAGGGTCTTCGGGGAGGATACCTTCAGTAATGTATTGAACATAGGCATCCATCCAGGAAGGCTCCTGCTCCACTGGTAAAGTTTCTATTGGTGCATCAATGCTCGGGGCTTCTAGGTGCTCCACGTAAGCTTTTCCCAACATCCCATCGACTGAGGTAGCGAGGTGGGATAGGGCGTCAGCTCTAGCATTCTCTTGTCGAGGAATGTAGCTAATGCTGAAGTGAGTGAACGAAGAAGTCATCGAGAACACCGCGTCCAAGTAACGGGCCATTATGGGATCTTTTGCCTCGTACTCCTTGGTGATCTGGCCAGCAACCAATTGGGAGTCAGTAAAAGCTCTAAGGCTTTTTACCCCAAGTTCCCGAGCCAGTCTTACTCCGGATAACAAAGCCTCATATTCCGCCTGGTTGTTAGTGGCTGGGAAGAGGAAACGAAGTGCACACTCAGTAACCACCCCATCTGAGTTAGCCAAGATGAGGCCTGCTCCACTCCCTTGAGAGTTTGATGCCCCATCTACGTGCAGGACCCACTCCTCGTCACCAGCTTCCAAGGGTTGAGTGTCCGTCGGAAGTTCTTTGGATAACTCTGCTCCCCAAGTGCATTCGACCAAGAAATCTGCCAAGACTTGAGACTTCATGGCCGAACGGGGGCGGAAAGATAAATCAAACTCCCCCAGCTTGAGAGCCCACCTGGCCAACCGGCCAGAAGTGTCCGGGCGAGCTAGAATTGTCTTCAGAGGCTGGTCAGTGATCACTGCGATCGGGTGGGCTTGGAAGTATGGCCGCAGACGCTGGGCCGACACGATTAACGCAAAGATGATCTTTTCCATGTTTGAGTATCGAGTCTCAGCATCATGAAGTACCTTACTGTATAGTATACTGGTCTTTGTGTGCCATCAGTGTCCACACGGGTTAGCACGGAGCTAACGGCCTCGGGAGAGGCTGCAAGGTATAGAAGGAGCTCCTCTCCGCCCGTCGGCTTGGCTAGCAGTGGCGGGGTGGATAGGAACGTCTTTAACCCTTCGAACGCCTCCTGGCATTCTTTGGTCCATTCGAACTTATTGATTCTGCGAAGCGCCTTGAAGAAAGGCAAACACCTTTCCGCGGACTTGGATAGGAAGCGGCTTAAGGCAGCTATTCTTCCTGTCAGGCGTTGTACTTCCTTCTTGTTGGCGGGAGGCCTCATGTCCAAGATAGCTTGGACTTTGTCCGGGTTAGCTTCAATTCCTCTCCGGGTTACCATAAAACCCAAGAACTTCCCAGCTGTTACTCCGAATGCACACTTGCGGGGGTTCAACTTCATTTGATATCGACGAAGATTGTCAAAAGTTTCTGCCAAATCTGTGATGTGGTTAATGGCACGAACGCTTTTTGTCAGCATGTCATCCACGTACACTTCCATATTACGCCCTATCTGTCTTTCAAAGACTTTGTTCATCAGTCGCTGGTAAGTAGCCCCCGCATTTTTTAGCCCGAAAGGCATCACCTTGTAGCAATACAGACCCTTTTCGGTTATGAAGGAAGTGGCTTCTTCATCCTCCGGATTCATCCGGATCTGGTTGTATCCGGAGAAAGCATCCATGAAGCTGAGGACCTCGTGGCCGGATGTAGCATCCACCAATTGATCGATTCGGGGTAGTGGAAAGCTATCTTTGGGGCACGCCTTGTTGAGGTCGGTGAAATCTACACACATCCTCCAGCTCCCGTTGGCCTTGCGGACTAACACCACATTAGCTAGCCATTCAGGGTAGTGGACTTCCCGAAGGTGGTCCGCGGCCATAAGCTTGCGGACCTCCTCGTCGATGGCTTTCTGTCTGTCTGGAGCAAAGTTTCTCTTCTTCTGGCGGATTGGCCGACACCCTGGCTTGAGGTTAAGCCGATGGGTAATTACTTCTTCAGGGACGCCTAGCATATCGGAGGAAGACCATGCAAAGACGTCAGCGTTGGCACGTAGGAATGTGAGGAGTTGACTACGTGCCTCTTCCGGGAGTGATGCCCCCAGTTGAACAGTCCTTGCCGGGTTATCGTCCAAGGGGAGGGTTAGAAGGTGCTCCGCCGGCTCTCCCCTTCTTCCCAACTCCCTAGGATCGAGCACCCCAGAGGCTGTTGTTGACTCTGCGTTCAGCGGACTGGGCGACAGATGATAACAGGGCAGAAGTGGGCTTTGCTCCCCCTTATTTCTCCGATCCCTTCGTTGGTAGGGAACCTTACTAACAGTCTCTTGGTGGAGATCACAGCATCCAGCAGGTTCAGCCCCGATCTTCCCAGGATGGCGTTATAGGCCAGCGGGACCCGGACCACCAGGAAGTTTACGACAACTGTACTCTGACATGGAGGAGTTCCAGCGTGATCGGGAGAGCAATTTCGCCTTCGACGTTCACTGAGTCTCCCGTGAAGCCCATTAGTGGTGTGGCCACGGGTCGAAGCAAGGACCTTGATAAATTCATTCGAACAAAAGCCTCATAACTCAAGACATCCACAGAGCTCCCACTATCAATTAAAATTCTTTTTACAGGGTGTTTAGCTATAGTCATAGAAACCACGACGCTGTCGTCGTGTTTGTTAACTACCCCGTCTAATCCTTTCCGAAAAAAGGTATTACAGAGTCCATTCCCTCGCGCGGCCTTTTCGAACCACCATCCGTTCCCCAAGAGATCATAGCTATGGTTTTTTCAGTCGGGGCATTATCCACGCCAGCCGGACGACCTGAGGGCGCCATGGGGCCCACCGCGGGGAGATTCCCCCTTCGAACGAACTTGCCCAGGTGGCCCTGCTGAACCAGCTCCTCGATGGCCCTTTTTAAATTGCGGCAGTCTTCGGTGTCGTGGCCGTAGTCCCGATGGTACCGACAGTAAAACTCCTTGTTACGAGTGCTTCCAGGCTTCAAGGGAGCCGGACGCTTGAAGTATGGTTCTTCCTTGATCTCCAATAGGATGTGGGATATGGGGGCCATGAGGGGAGTGAACTGCTCCTTAGGATCAGCGTTTGTGGCCGCGATCCGAGCGTCGTGGAGGCTCGGGCTTCCTAGGTTGTGCACCAGCGCGATCAGGAGGCTGTAGTTTGTTACTGGGGTTCTTGTCGACGTCTCTCCGGGAAGAATCCGCCTCGTCAGCGCGGATGTATTTCTGTGCCCGGCTCAGAAGCTCGGCGTAGGAACGCGGAGGCTTCTTATCCAGAGAGTAGGCAAATCTGGACGGGCGAAGTCCTCTCTTTAGGGCCAAGGTGGCAACAGAGTCCTCCAGGTTGTATACTTCCAGCGCTGCTTCTTTAAATCGAGCGACGAAATCCTTTAAGGTCTCGCCACTTTTCTGCTGGACAGCAAAGAGGCTGTCGGCAACTCGTGGGATCTTTCGGCAGGCGTCAAAATGAGCCAGGA
Source organism: Calamus simplicifolius (assembly GCA_900491605.1). NCBI lineage: Eukaryota > Viridiplantae > Streptophyta > Magnoliopsida > Arecales > Arecaceae > Calamus > Calamus simplicifolius. Next base: position 857,133 of record UESW01004391.1, read on the forward strand.
AGGACCGCTCAAGTTGCCGAAAGGAGTTGATGCTGCATGGAAGTAAACGGGAGTACCACGCGCGTGCCGCCTTACGGAGCGTCGCCGGGAAGGCGACGCATAATAAGGAATCCGTCGCTCCCTGGACCTGCATGAGGACTTTGTAACTTTCCAGATGGTCCAGGGGGTCCGTCGTTCCATCATAGGGATCCAATTGAGGGAGACGGAACCGGGGAGGGATCGGTTCCTCCATGATATGGCGAGAAAGCGGGGGGCGATGTTCATACTCCGCTGCATAGGGATCGGCGATCCGCCGGCTGAGTTCGTCCAACCGCCGATGGTATTCATCAAGCCTCTGCTCGGCCCGCCGAGTGGTTTTCCGGGGAGCGTTACTTCGGGATGAGTCGGAAGAAGAAGATCGCCGGCACGAAGAATGTGCCCGCTTGGACTCCTTTTCTTCTGGTCGGTGGTGGGGACGACTGGAGCGACGGAAGGGAGACTGTCGTCGCTTCGGGGTCCCTTGGGAAGAATCGGAGGAAGAAAGTCGACGTCGCAAAGAAGGCGCCCGTTTGGACTCCTTTTCTTCCGGTCGATGGTGGGGACGACTGGAGCGACGGAAAGGAGACCGTCGTCGCTTCGAGGTCCCTTGACGATGAGGTTCGGGGGGTGAGCGGTGAGAGACCTCAAGCGGGGTCCCTCCTTGATGAGACTGCACTGTTGCTCGCACCCCTTCACCCATGGCAGGGGGTTGAGTTGCAGTAGCCACATAGCGCTCTTGCAGACCCCGGACCATCATCGTCAGATCCTGGACCTGATGGGCTAGATCATCAAGCCGGTCAGGTTGGCTCGTCGGTGCAGGGGGTGGAGCATGAGGGTTGGCCTCCGAATGCTCCACTCGCGGGATATGCCCGGCTGCCTGGCTAGATGAAGCCTCTTGTGCTCGCGTGGTCACCATCGCTTCCTTTGCAAAACTTGGAGGGACTTCAGGGGGAACTTTCGACTTGATCAGCCTTCTTGCCCCTGCGCCCGCCCCTTCCTGGCGCGCCAATCTGTTGCGGCCGAATCACGTGTGATGAACGTCGGGCAGTCTAGGATCACTGGATGCAGAGAGATCACCGTCTTCCTTCTGGAGCCTGCAAAAAGTCCCGGGCCGGTAGTTCCGGCGGGGACCCTCCGACGCCCAAGTTAGTGAGTCGTCGAACAGGAATCTTAATTTTCTTATTCTAGTGGAAATTTTTCTGAGAAAGAGAGAGTCCCCCTCCTATGGAGCTCGGGTCCTCCCTTTATACCTGTTGGGAATCCCGTATATCTTGGCCTGTTGGAACCGTCGAATCTGTTTCACCGAACGGTAAGTTGTTGGACTGATGCGGGATAGGGGGCCGCTTATAGCGGTAACTGTTGATCGGGCTGAGACCTGCCCGCGATTTGGGTAAACAGACTGTTCGGCAGTAGACCTTAAATCGCGGGGTCCTGGCCACTGGTGCCAACGCATAGTGATCTTTTAGGGCCGGCGCTGAGGGCCGACGCTGAGGGCCAACGCTGAGGGCCGACGCTGGGGGCCGACGCTGAGGGCCGGCGCTGGGGGCCGACGCTGAGGGCTGACGCTGGGGGCCGACGCTGAGGGCCGACGCTGAGGGCCGACGCTGGGGGCCGACGCTGGGGGCCGACGCTGAGGGCCGGCGCTGGGGGCCGACGCTGAGGGCTGACGCTGGAAGCCGACGCTGGTGGCTTTGGGTTTCGTTGTCACATCATTGCTTTCGAAAGTGGTGCGGAAGATAATACCACCCCGGGGGAACCGACAACCGTATCAGTGTATATGCGTGTACGAAGGAACAGGCAACCTTCCCTCGCGGGTGGAAATGGCTGAGTCGTTGGGGTTAATTTTGTCTCGGTGTTGGATGCATGTGTCTAATGGCCTTAATCCATGTCTCGCATAAGCTGTTAATGGGATCCATTAACTCACATTGGACGGGTTCTACGTGAGCTTATTAATTAGAGGTCACGGTAACGCTTATATACTTGTTAATAAACCATGTCTCAGTACCCCTTCATTTTCCCTAACTATCTTAATTAAGCTCCGAGCACACCTACCGGGAACCATTCCACGTACGTTATGGAGACATATCTAACCATGAACGCACACAGAAGCATCAAATTCAGCTATTCAAAGGTCTACAAGAGATTACTTAATATTCTCAATGATCCTTATATTGTCCACCACGATAGCATGAGTGTCAAACATAACGGCCTTTTGACACATTTTGTCTGACGAAGACTAAATTACCGCTAATAATAAAGTAATCATGCGTAACATATTTTGCATGCGATGCTCCGCGTTACATTTGGATTTCCAGTCAATTGTTCCACACTGCCATTCTTCCCAGAAACTCTCCTCCCTACTAGTCATATATTGTTATTATTATTATTTTGCTCATACCTTCGTATACCTCCTATCTCAAGTCAGCAGATGAGCCCAAATGAATATAATTTGCTCTTGGCTTTCTCAAACAATGATAGATTAACGTACATATTTTTCTAAAACGTAGACCAAGTTTTCAGAAACAAGTTTTCAAAAGCTGACCGCAAATTTTCAAGGTCAAGAGCTCACACTACCGCTTGGTTCAAACGTTTGACAATGAGAACTTCCACGTGTCACGCTCCTGCATGTTACGTCCCACAGCCCGACGATTTTTAAAGCATGAGCTCGCCGCCTCCCCTACAGGAAACCTAGGTGGCCACCTCTCTTCCTATATATAAACACCATCGATGTCTCTGAAACCCATGCGTTCCAACTCCATCGCTCCATATTAAACCATCGGCTTAATTAAACCCTACATTATACGGCTGCTTCTTTTGTGGATATATAATAGATTCTAAGATGGTTCGTGTCGTTCTGCTTCCTTGTGTTCTCTTGGCAGTACTTGCAACCTTGGGGAATGGCGAAGACTTGGCACCACCTCCTCTAGCAGAAGCTCCAAGCAGCGATGGTAAGACTCTTTTTGATAACGAGGTTCTCTTGATCACATGGAACTCTAGCTGTATGTGGATCAATTAGATGGCGTACGTCCACTAAATCTTTGGTTTCTCGATCATATCCAACCGATTATAATTATCCTCTTTTTTTTTTCTTCGTTCATGCAGCCAAGACGGTCGATCAAGCAATTGCCTACGTCCTTATGATCGTGGCGCTCATCGTGACCTATCTCGTTCACTGATGTGTGAAGATAATTTCTACTGGGCTTTCTCCTCCCTTAAGAAATGGAAGGCTATCCCGCATTTCAATGTTTCAGTCGTTTGTTGCACTACATATTTATAGCGTTTGATTCTAAAGTTTGATAATTTGGAGATAAAGAGCTCAGCTATACCATGGAGATAGATCTCAAGAAAGTTCAGACTATGATGGTGGTCTCATTTATTTGTAATTTTTTTCTCCTTTTTGTGAAATAAATTAATACCTGACCCAATAGAAATGTTTTTAATCAAGCAAGCTAAATGTTACCAGATTTGCACTCAATATTCAGTGGAACAACTTGTGCTGCATGTTTACTGAGTTTGAACATAGAGCAATAAAGTCCTTGGCTTTTTTTTTTTTTTTTTTCCTTCATGTTAATTTTTCGAAATATATATATCATGGAGGTACGTGAGGGTAGATTTGGGGTGGAAAGTATGTTCTTATATATCCTGTCACTGCTTAATTTCTATATACCTGTAGCCTCTATCCCCACCCTCATTCCGTAACGAGAAATAATTTTTTCCTCCTCCCCTCTTCCCGTGATTCTTCATTCTTTACGAGAAATTCTCAACCCTTCGTTCCATGTCTAAAATTAGTTGTCAACTTTGAAACTAATTTTATTTTTAAAATAAAATTTAAAATCTATTATAAATTGATAAGCATTTAAAATATAAAATCAACATTTAATTAATAACATTACATAAAGAAATAATTATTTAATAAGGATATAAAGATAATTTCTCATTTGAAAAAAAATGATTAAATTACGAAAATGGATTTAGAACTGGACCTAGTTTTCATCTTCGTCCTTGAATCAAAAATATTTGTAAAAATTTTCTTAATCGCCATCTCGATCCATCCCTGTTAAATCCCTTCAAATACACATGTTTTCTTTTCTTTTCTTTTCTTTTTTAGCAGGAAACCAGTTTCTGAATTCTCATTGCATCTCTAATGGAGATGTTGATATCAAATGAGATATTAATTGGTTAAGAAATTTAGATTATTCAAATTAAATACGTCAAGCTAGTGGATCATCGTATGCAGCTTTCAAAAGTTTAAAAACTCTTGCATGCAAGGCTATATATTGCTTTGCAGGACAACAGGCCGTAGATCCTTCCGGGCTTTATACGTACAGATCTCAATAACTGGCCGTATTCTTTGAAAAAATTGATCATTGATAATACATCCAACAAAAATAATAATAATAATAATAATACAATTTAGATTAGATGTAGATTGAGTTCAAATGCACGAAAAACTTCATTTCTTTCAATGGATCAAAGTCCGCTCTATTTCTGTTCTGCGGAGATGGTTAGTTGGCATTCTGAGTGATGTCTGGGAGTTCTCTGAATTTTTTTGATTTATTTTAAATTCCTTTTTAATCTCATTCCACGTTCATCGATTTTTTTTAGCGTGCTTGCGTGAGAGAGAGAGAGAGAGAGAGAGGATTTTGCTATTTCTTTCTGTTTTTTTAAGCTATTCTGTGTGTTGTTTCGCATGGGAGGCAGAGAATGTCAACCAATGCATCGATGCAAGTACGAATAGTTTAATTGAGATGGCGCCACAGTCCACAGTGGAGTATTTAACCAAGTGATACCATATTTATTACTGGTTTTTAGGAAAATACCATGTTATTAGTCAGAAATAAAACCATGGGCTATATATGATGTTTGCCGTCTACTTTTCCTACCACCAGCGACAGACTTCCACATAACATTTCGTCAAATGTCAAGCTCGGAGTAAAACGTACGTTCCATTGATCTTCTTCTTCTCTCACCCCTGCTGGCTTCCAGAATAACCATGGTTTAGCCCTGTGGAATAACGCAAACAAAGAATTTCTCTTATCCCACTTCTATTATATAATGATTGAGAGATCAGCTTTGCTAATTAATTATATCGAGTCAACATTAATTAAAGAAAAAAAAATGGATATAAAAATCAATATTTAATTCGCTTACGTCAATAATTTTATACATCCAATCATCTATGTCAAACCATCCAACTCCACTAATCATTTTATATAGTACTAATTTTATACGTAGCCCCACCACTTCAAGAAAAATATGGTATTCTTTATTTTCGAGAAAAGATCTACATTTTCCAATCTCCCTTGCATACCCAGTCCATCTGATATATATATATATATAATTAGGGGGAAAAAAAAGGTTCAAGGTCTAGTGCAAAAAATTCTAAAGCTGATCAAACTTGGCTCCTTGCATGAAACAGCCAATCAAACTCAAGTTGAACTTGACGAATTATATTCAAACTTAATACCAAGCCGGGAGAGCACATGAGGTGAGTAAAACTTAATACCAAGCTGCTCAAACTTGCCTCCTTGCATGAAATTACAGTCAATCAAACTCAAGTTGAACTTGACGACTTATATTCAAACTTCATTAATTATGCATGACATAATAAACCAAAGTTTATTCAGTTTGCTGAGATCCCTTTCAATTTTCTGCAAGCCAACGCATTCAATCAAACTTAATTATGTACATGTTTCAAACATAGCCCGATTTGCAGAGAAATAATAGGATCTGATACACTTGGACCTCTCACAAGTACTGGCTCACGTTATAAATAAAAGCTAAAATATACTTTTGGTCCTCAAACTTTCACCAAACGTACCACCATTTGATAATGTTCTGATGGTTTAAATGCCCTTTAACCACCTCTCAACCCGTTTCTCCGTAGCTATTCTGTGGCCTTTTCCAGAGCTCCATTATTTGCTCACAATGGACCAGCGGCAGTTAGAGTTACGTGATGACATAATAGCTGGCAGGAACAAACGACAAGATGAACCAAGCCAAATTGAGCTAAATATTTAATGTCGACCAACGGCAAGAACCCAATCAGGACCATTAGAGAAGTCACACGATGCACAAAGAATTTTTTTTAAAAGAAAGTTTGATCGATTTAAATCCAAAATGTATGATGGTTTTCTCTATCAAAAAAAAAAAAGGTATATCAACGCTTTCTCTCACCCTTCTTCGTCATTTCAGCCTGCGTTTTTTATCTCTCAGCTTTTAGAAATTTTTACCAGGTTAGGTTTAGATCAATCATATTTGACTTGAGTTCAAGTCCAACTTGATGTCTTGAATTCCTTATTTTAATTCTTAATGCAGCTTGATTCATGCTTATCTCTAATTATGGCTTGGTATTGTACTTATGAATATCCAAGATTAAACAAGAATAACCAGCATGAATGGCATATTAGCATCGATATTATTTGTCATCATTATTATTAAGCTTTATAAAGTCTCAATCGATTACTCCATTGATAATTTTCCAACTTTTCAAAGAGAAAAAGAAGGAAACCTATTTATTGGAGTCGATAATTCAAGTTGTTGAAGCTACATCATCCAAGAACAAATCTAGAATTTCTAAAAATATCATGTTATTAAATTTTTTGACATGCACCATATGGGTTATTAAATTTATATTTCTTGAAAAACCAACAAACAAAAGAGAGGAAGACACATAAACATGGGAAAGTAAAAATGGCCCACCATCTAAAATGATAAGAAATTGAGCAACATAAGATTTGTATCACCTTTTTCTTTCCAAACACCTATTGTTTTCAATATGCAATTGTGATGGAACTAGATTCCTGTATCATGTGATATAAACTAAAAACATCTAGCTTGATCGATAATATTGAAGGTTGGTCAAAATAAGGGACACCATAAGGAACATTCATTAGGACAACTTAGCAACGGCTTGATCAAGACCCCGAAAAAAAGGTTAGCCATGGCCAGGTTTGCTAATGGGCCCCTTTATGGGCTTCGGCCACTTTCAAAACTGAAAATAACTTGCTGCATCGATAGTAGTATGTATCGATCGTGCAGATTAGTCGTTTGCACGTGCTAATGCATGTGTGGTGTGCGATAAGACCCATTGGCTATCGCACATGTATCGATATGTATGGACAAATAATTTGCATGATTAATGCATGCTTGCTGAAGTGCCAAGCAGCAAGATTTTTTCTTTAAAAATTTAACTTTAATAATTATTGGTCCAATCTTGCATGAAAGCTAATTAAAGCACTAGAATCCTTTTATACTTAACTAAATATTATTTTTTGATGTATTTGAATTGATTCACATTAGACTGTAATCATTCATTTTATAAAAAGAAAGAAAAAAAAAAAAAAGGCACTAGAACCCAACACAGAACGCTCGAGCCTAAACCCTGTTATTTATACGCTCAAGTCGCGCGCGGATACAATAAAGCCGCGCGTTCTTTATAAAGCTCGCACCGTCTCCTCGATCGTTCCCCTCAGGTTCAAAAGCTGAAGGGTTAATCCCACGCTCTCTGCCCGTCCGCGCAATTTCTTCTTCTTGAACGTTTTCCAGGTTCTTCCATTTCGATTAGGAGATCGACATTCGGAAACTTTCGTCCCAATTTGGAATTTGGAGCTCGGCGATCGGACTGGATCGGATGGAGATGCGGCTTTGGCTCGCTTGGGACGTCGCGACTCCCGAACAACGAGAGAGGTCCACCTTTGCCTCGATGCTAGGATTAGGGTTTGGAATTGGGAGGAATTTGAGGTGGGGAGGCCACGGTTAGGGTTTTAATGTTAGGGTTCTGAGCCGGTCTGCAAATGCCAATGCCGGGACCGGCGGGTGCGGCACCGACTTCGTATCGGAAGGGGCACTGCGCCTTCGATCTTGGGGAGAATCTCACTACGCGATGTAAGATTTCATCTTTATCTTCTTCTTCTGATATTTTCCCTGCTTCCTGTTTATTTTAATTGGTGTGGGGAAATCCGAAAAGGAAGGAAAGTTTTTTTTTTTTCGGTTTTTTCTTTTCTGCTTTGAAATCAGTCATCGAGTAATCTGACTTCATGGATAATTTCTTTCTGCTTTTGAGATCAAGAAAACCTTTTTATAGTTCCAGTTTGGTGGTGCTTTGTGAAACTTCTTGTATTTAATTAGCCTCTGCAAGTACGCTCTTTGAGTCGTGATAGATGAGTCTTTGAATGAAGGAATGCATGTAATGCAAGAAGACATGCATCACAGGACGTTTCGTGGATTGTTTTATGTAATTCGATAGGGCAACAAGTGAGAGCATACTTCTTTTCCGACGAGAACTCAGTTGTTAATTTATCATAATCTGCTGAGAGATTGAGTGCTTTTGAGGCAGAGTAAGGCGTTGCTTATATAGCAGGATCAAGACAAGAAGGTTAGTACTATTTCATGGTTCTTAACCTCTCCTTCATTCTTTAGGAGCAGCTAATATTCTTTGTAGACTTCAGATGGTGTTGCGTAATGGCCTGAAATAGGCTTGAAAGCCCATTATCTTCTTATTACATAAAAAATTATAAAGATATTTAGTTTCATATTAAAAAAATTTAAAAAAAAAGTTCACTTATATGAAAATCTATTCGTTGAAGCTTAAGTTTCTTAGGCTCACCATGAGTGAAGAGCTTGAGGGTAATGCATATACATATGCGAAGAATACAATGTGCGCTTTGTAGGCGCAGTTTGCATGTGCGCATTATGAGGAGCTTTAAAATTTTCCTTGATTATAAGGATGCGACGTGAAGACTAATCGAATTAAGATAAGGGGCTAAGATCAATTATATGTTGATCATCGGATCAGGATCAGACTGATCGTTGATCGATCGGATGAAGGATCAAGATGCGGTGATCAAATCACGATTGCGATTGCGGTAGTGTTGATCCAATGGCTCATATCCATCGGCTGACCGATCAACTGTTGACCATTGATGATAGACACCCATACAAGATAAGGCATCACTTCGATCAGGTCGTTATGATAAGTCAATGTTTCGATCTTGAAGCAGCGTATCAAAGCCGTATAACCACCTATCTGATAATGTGATTAACAGATCACGATGGTGAAACGGCATATCGGGACGTAGATTGGCTTATCTGATCGGCTGATCATTAGATCACGGGGTGAATCGGTGTATCAAAGGCATCTTTTGATCAAATCCGATTAACCAATTGGTTAAATCTGAATGGATGTATCCAAAAGGTACCTAAAACCTATAAATAGGACCTTAGACCCTTGCATTTTATTCAATCAAAATCAGATTCAATCCAAATTTAATTCAATTCAGTCCTCTCCTCTCTTAGGCATTTGCATACTCTCCTTAGGGAAGTATAGCTATAGTGCATTAAAAAGAGAGAAGTATTCTTGGTTCGATATTTTTGGTAAATTATAGTGCTGCTTTCATCAAAAGAGATTGTTGTATCCTGAAAGACAATCGTCATACTAACTATAAGCACCGTTGTAGGACGAAATTGTCTTAAGGACATAGAGTGTAATTCTAGACTCACTCTTAACAATTAGATAGCCACAATCTGCCCCAACAATCTTAAGATAATTTTTTTGCTATCATGGAAGTGCTGTTGCAGATGGCTACAATGACGACATCCGTTCGAGCTGAGAGATCGAAGAAGTTCTCCGGTATGGACTTCAAGAGGTGGCAACAGAAAATGTTGTTCTACCTCACAACTCTGAATCTGGTCAGAGCACTGAATGAAGATCCACCAGTCCTGAAGGAAGAAGAGACCGACAAGCAAGTAATTGCTGCAGTGGAAATATGGAAGCACTCAGACTTCCTTTACAAGAATTACATCCTCAATTGTCTGATAATACCATGTATAATGTGTACAACAGTATTGCTACCACCAAGGAGTTATGGGCATCCTTGGACAAAAAGTATAAGACAGAGGATGCTGGACATAAGAAGTTTGTGGTTGGAAGGTTCTTAAACTACAAAATGGTCAATCATGAAACAGTTATGGAGCAAGTCCAAGAGCTTCAGATCATCCTGCATGAGATACATGCATAGAAAATGTCTCTCAGTGAGTCATTCCATGTAGCTGCCATCATAGAGAAGCTACCACCATTATAAAAAGACTTCAAGAACTACCTAAAGCATAAGCGGAAGGAGATGGGACTTGAAGATCTAATTATCCGCCTGAGGATCGAGGAAGACAATAAGAGCCAAGATAAGAAGACGGAAGGACAACCTGCTGAGCCTAAGGCCAACCTCATAGAAGGAAAAAAGAAACGCAAGTTTTCTGGTGAAGGCTTTAAATAGAAGAAGGGCAATCTAAAGAAATATAAGTTCAAGGGAAAGTGCTTTGTCTATGAAAAACAAGGACAAATCCAAGGACGGTCGTTTCAAGGGAAAAGAAAAGAAAGAAGTCAACATTACTGAAACCCTGTCCCAAGAAGTATCCAAGATGATGCTGTCAGCTGTTGTGTTTGAAGCAAACATGATTGACAAAGCCAATGAGTAGTACATCGATATTGGAGCTACCAAACATGTCTGCTCTGATAAGAGTATGTTCTCATCATATACTCTTATTAATGGTAGAAATCTGGTCATGGGTAACTCCGCTACATCCAAGATAGAAGGATTTGGCCGCATTATTTTTAAGATGACATCTGACAAGGAGCTTCTACTAAACGATGTGCCATATGTCCCTAACATTCGGAAGAATCTTATATCAGGCTCTCTCCTGAGCAAACATGGCTTTAGGATGGTCTTTGAGTTTGACAAATTTGTACTCACTAAGGGGGGATATTTATTGAAACGGGTTACTTGAATAATGGATTATTCAAGGTAAATGTAATGACTGTACACATAAATCTTGAAATAAATAAAACTTCTTCTTTTGCTTATATGGTTGACTCTTCTTGTTTATGGCATGATAGATTAGGATATGTGAATTTTAATTCATTACGAAAATTAATGAAATTAGAATTATTACTTAATCATGAAATTGATCCACATTACAAGTATGAAGTTTGTATTGAAACTAAGTTAGCAAAAACATCATTTCCTTCAGTAGAAAGAAATACTGAACCTCTTGACTTAATTCACAGTGATGTATGTGACTTAAAGTCAGTTCAAACTCGAGAAGATAAAAATATTTTATAATATTTATTGATGATTCAACAAGATACTGCTATGTATATTTACTAAAGTCTAAAGATAAGGCTTTAGAAATGTTTAAATGTTATAAGAATAAAGTTAAAAATCAACTTGGTAAAAAGATTAAGGCCATAAGGAGTGATAGAGGTGGAGAATACAATGCACCTTTTGACGAATTCTGTCAAGAGCATGACATTATTCATCAAACTACGCTCCTTATTCACCTCAATCTAATGGAATTGCGGAACACAAAAATCGTACACTAAAAGAAATGATAAATGCTATGTTGATAAATTCTGGTATACCATAGAATTTATGGGGAGAAGCAATTCTCTCAGCAAATCATATTCTTAACAAGATACCTCTTAAGAAGAAGGATGTTACTCCATATGAGCTATGAAAAGAAAAGAAGCCATTCTTACAATTACTTAAGAGTGTGGGGATGTCTAGCTAAAGTAGCTATTCCGGACCCCAAAAAGATCAAAGTAGGACCTAAAACTGTTGATTGTATTTTTATCAATTATGCACATAATAATAGTGTATATCGCTTTTTTGTGTATAAATCAGATATATATGATATACAGAAAAATACAATCATAGAATCAAGGAATTCATCATTCTTTAAAAATATATTTCCAAGCAAAGAAAAATTGGAAATAAGTTTAAATAAAAAGAACTTATGATAATACTGCTAGTAGTAGTCATCAGGAAAAATATCCTGAAGATGAACCCAGACGCAATAAGAGACCAAAAGTTATAAAGTCTTTTGGTTCTGATTATGTAACTTATATATTACAAGATGAACCTCAGACATTCAAAGAGACAATGTCTAATCCATAAGCACCCTTTTGGAAAGAAGCTGTTAATAGTGAAATTGAGTCCATCATGTACAATCATACCTGGGAGTTGGTAGACTTACCATCTGGTATGAAACCTTTAGGGTACAAGTGAATTTTTAAGAAAAAGCTAAAGGTTGATGGATCAATTGACAAGTATAAAGCCAGATTAGTGGCTAAGGGCTTCAAACAAAAAGAAGGTATAGACTTCTTTGATACCTATTCATCAGTAAGTAGAATAACATCTATAAGAATGTTAATTGCTTTTGCAGTCATTAACAATCTTGAAATTCATCAAATGGATGTTAAAACTGCTTTTCTAAATGGTGAATTAGATGAAGAAATATACATGGAACAACCTGAGGGATTTGTTATTTCTGGACAAGAAAAGGTGTGTAGACTTGTTAAATCCTTATATGGATTAAAACAAGCACCTAAACAATGGCATCTAAAATTTGATAATGTCATGTTATCAAATGGATTTAAAATAAATGAATGTGACAAATGTATATATGCCAAAACCCTGCCTGAAGGGTATGAGATAATCTGCTTATATGTAGATGTCCTGTTAATCATTGGTAGTAATACTGAAATGATTAAACTGACAAAGAAAATGTTAATCAAACATTTTGATATGAAAAATATGGGTATGGCAGATGTTATACTAGGGATTCGAATCACTAGAACATCTGAAGAAATAATATTATCTCAATCTCATTATATGAGAAAATATTAAATAAATTTAATAAGTATGATACTAACCGATGAAAACACCTGTAGATGTTAACCTACATTTGGCTAAGTATACTGGAGAACCCATATCTCAGTTGGAATATTCACGTATAATTGCAGTTTAATGTATGTCATGAATTGCACTCGTCCTGACATAGCATATGCTGTCAATAAGTTGAGCAGATTCACAAGTAATCAGGTCCAAATCATTGGACAACTCTAATAAGGGTATTAAGATATCTGCGATATACCCTAAGTTATGAATTACATTATTCAAGATATCCAGCTGTACTAGAAGGATTCAGTGATGCAAATTGGATATCTAATACAGAAGATACAAAATTCACAAGTGGATATGTATTTACCTTAGGAGGAGGTGTTGTGTCATGGAAATCTTCTAAGTAAACATGTATAGCTCGATCCACTATGAAATTCGAGTTTATTGCTTTAGAAAAGGCTGTTGAAGAAGCAGAATGGCTTCGAAACCTTTTAGAAGATATTTCATGTTGGCCAAAGCCTATGTCTGCAATATGCATACATTGTGATAGTCAATCGATAATTTGCAGAGCACAGAATAAGATATATAATGGTAAGTCTAGACATATGCATCGTAGACATAATACCATTAAGCAGTTACTTGAAATTGGTGTAATTTCTATTGACTATATTCAGTCAAAGAAAAACCTAGCAGATCCATTAACAAAGAGGTTACCAAGAGATCAAGTAAACTGTTTATCAAGGGAAATGGATTTAAAACCTATAACTGAAAAATCTTCATAGTGGATACCCAACCTAGCTGACTGGAGATCCCAAGATCTAGGTTCAAAAGGGACAACTAAATTATGAAGAGACATGCATAGCACTAAGGAGGTCCAATCCTACTCATTCCTATGATAATTGGTGCTACCTGCTAAAGGTACTAGGATAAGCATTGCTTTTAATGATTCTTATGACATAAAAATCATGTGGGGTATAGCAGGATACTCTTAATAAGAATCATTTATGTGAGTGTGAACTGGGCCAATTCTATGAGAATTTTAAGGTTAATTCTCTAAAGCACTCATGAAACCAGAAGATGTTCGGGGCCAAAATGAACACAACCATAAGAACCAAAAGAATGCTCGGAAAGAAGTTGTGTGATTGTTATTGTTTTGGTTTACACAAACGCTAAAATGTTCAAGACATCATGTTCACATTTTAGCAAGTAAACTCGATAACAACTCACTAAGGAAGGTTCAAAGCTACAAGCTACCTATCCTGATACAACTTCATCTCACTATACTCTATTTAGTGTCTGCATATTCATTTGTATTAAAATCCTTTTGTGTGGGGTTTGCCTTTGATGATCTTTGATCTAAATCCAATTTCCATTCATATGGGGCATTGTTGGGTAATAGGCCTAGAATACCTAAATGGGCCTTGAAATCCCATTACCTCCTTATGTGGGTGAATGAGAAATTATGAAGACATTTAGTCCCACATCGAAAAAATTAAGAAAAAAATATTCACTTATATGGAAACCTCTTTCTTGAAGCTTAAGTTTCTTAGGCTCACCATAAGTGGAGAGCTTGAGGGTGATGCGTAGCATCATCCCAGCGCACGTGCGTGTGCATCATCACGAGGAGCTTGAGGGGCTTTAAATTTTTTCTTGATCATGAGGATTCGACGGTGGAGACTGATCGGATTAAGATAAGGGGCTAAGATCAATTGACCGTTGATCATCGGATCAGGATTAGACTGATCGTTGATCGATCGGATGAAGGGTCAAGATGCGGTGATCAAATCACGATCGCGATTGCAGCAGTATCGATCCAACGGTTCACACCCATCGGTTGACCAATCAACTGTTGACCATTGGTGATAGGCGCCCATCCAAGATAAGGCATCGCTCCGATCAGGTCGTTGTGATAAGTCAACATTTCGATTTTAAAACGGTGTATCAAAGCCGTGCAACCATTTATCTGATAACGTGATCAACAGAACACGATGGTGAAACGACATATCGGGACGTGGATTGGCTTATTTGATCGGCTGCTCATCAGATCACGGGATGAATCGGTGTATCAAAGGCATCCTTTGATCAAATCCGATTAACCAATTCAAATCGAGTTAAATCCAAATGGATGTATCCAAAAGGCACCTAAAACCTATAAATAGGATCTTAGACCTTTGCATTTCATTCAATCAAAATCAGATTCAATCCAAATTCGATTCAATCCAGTCCTCTCCTCTCTTAGGCATTTGCATACTCTCCTTAGGGAAGTATAGCTATAGTGCATTAAAAAGAGAGAAGCATTCTTGGTTCGATATTTTTGGTGAATTGTAGTGCTGCTTTCATCAAAAGAAGACTGTTGTATCCTGGGAGACAATCGTTATACTGACCGTAAGCACCATTGCGGAACGAAATTATCTTAAAGATATAGAGTGTAATTCTAGACTCAATCTTAACAATTATGTAGCCACAATCTGTCCCAACAGATGGCAGGGTATAATTTCCGAATCATAGAGCTTGGTGCATTGTGACTTGGGAACTAATGCAAAAATATGTTGTTAAAGCCATTTTGGATTACGTCCTAACTAATCTCAGAGGTTTGATCGGAATTATCATGGTGGAGATTGTTTTTTTTCTCCAGACTGGTTACCAGCATGATCTTGTATGTTTAGAAGTCTTGTTTTAGATGGCACTGGCATCGCCTGAACCCGAACTTGTATATTTAGAAGCCAGTAACCAGTAAAATGCCTTGGTAATCATAGAAAATTGAAAATTGATAGGGGAACTAATGTATACCATTTACTGTGATAAAATTGTGGAAGGCATGGTGGTTTATGGATATCTAATTTTCGTTAGCTGATATGGTTTTCCCTCCCTAGTATATGCTGAGCTCTTGTAACCCCGCACTAGCATTGCTATATATGTTTATGCAACATGGTCCTATGTAACAATTCTTTATTCTTTGTTTCACTATGAAAATATGTAGCAACTTTAGATAAAAAGATGGTAATAAGCCAACATTAAACTAGAATGTTTTACTAAATAAGTACTTCCTTCTTTGATTTATGGGACTTCAAAAACTACCAAGAGCTCTTAAACGCATAGAAAGCATGATTGGTGTTGTTCAGTCAAATATAACTTGATGCTACACTTTCAATAATCATGGTGCTGTTCAATTTTTTAATCCCAATAAGAGATCGAGATGGTATAGTAGCATTAGTCATGATGATTTATATCTACTGAATCATCAAAAATAAAAGTCCAAAAGGTTGCAATAAAATATTAAAAATTAATAAAAACTTCTCAACCACACCAAACCACCGATCTCAAAGTCTACGGCTCTGATACGATATAAGATAGCTTGTTTTTGATGTAAATCAAATATATTAACTCAAGATCCAAACATCAATTAAAACAAGTAATTATAGTAAAAAAATACCGGAAAGAAAAATATACAAATAAAAAATAACAAGTTAAGAATTGTTTTAAATACTTGGCAGTTACATGCACAAAACTTCAATCATTTTTCATTAGAGGATGGGGGAAGATTTTATCATTGCGTGAAAAGAGATCGTTTTTGTGTTTCAAATCCATAGCCTTTAAATTATAATGAATTAAACTTACATAGCATCAAAGGTCGTCATTGTTTGGCTTTGGCCCCTTTGATGGTATAGAAAAGTGGAGTATCTCCAATAGCACATTTTCCTACAATAGTTTACTGATGATTTTTGTAATTTGTGGATTTTAGAAAGTGAATTCCATCTACAGAATATGCTTAAATATATTTTTTTTATTAAAATGATATTTATTTTTTTAATGCAAAAAATACATGTTTAGGAGTCTTCTATTATTATTATTATTATTATTATTCTTGGATCTAAATATGCTACAGATGATGGTTTAAATAAACATTCAACATATGCTCAACTCAACTCAACTCAACCAAACCTTTTCACATTCAACATATATATCAAATATTTTGTAAGTTCATGGTTTATATTTTTTTATTGTTTTATACTTAGATTTGGAGATAAAATTGCTTGTATACTTAAATGTAGGTCATTTTGCAAAACAAGTATGGGTCTTTTTGTACAGGTATATGATGCAGATCTTAGGCTTGTTGGCTAACCCCAAGTTCCGGTTCCTAGTCGTCTAATCATCCGTCCAATTATCAGATTGTGGGCCTGTTGGGCTGCAGGAAACAAAAATGATCAGAAAAACTTTTTGTACATTGTTATGATGTAGGATGATTTGCATCGAGCATAATAATTTATTTATAAATTATTATGCATGAATAAATTATTGTGTTCGATATAGATCATCTGCTGATGTACAAAGACTTTTCTAAATGTCCAGTCTTGGGGATGCTCTCAAGTTAGTACGGAAAGCATTTAAATGGCCTGTCTATTCGAGAATCCATCAAGAAATCTAGTCTTATCCTCCTGGATTACCTAGACTCTTCGTATGTCTGAATTTTTATTTTAAAATAAAAATTGAAATAAATCTTTTAATTATTCTACAAGTTCAGATTGTTACTCGGTCCTATTGGCATTTTGCTAAGACTAGAAACCACTAGATTGGTAGAATTCCCGAGTTTGAATTGATTTTGTGTTTTTAGCTCTAGTATTGTTTTTTTTTGAGAGAAGGGAAGGTGGATGCTCTCATTCTTTTTATTATTATTATTGGTACAAACGAATAATCATGCCATTCTAGTACAAGTCAAATCCGATATGTCAGAAAATAAAATTTGTTTAAGTATAATAGAGCAAAGGTCTTTCTGCTTTCAGCTCTAGAAACCAAAGTGATAGACCACAGAGCCGGCAATCCAGTCAGCCACTGAGTTGATTTTCTAGTAGACATATCGAATCTGAGCCCTGTAAGCACTTGAAGGGTAGACTGGATGTCTTGGATTAAAGGGTTGATTGGCAAGTGATCACAGGAGTCCTGTCCGAGCCATCGAATGACAGTAAGAGAATACCCCTTGATGAAGAGACTGCGAGTAGCAAGAATACGAGTGGCGTAGGAGATGCCTGCCCAAGCAGCATAAAGCTCGGCCAGAGGAATAGAAGAGCCAAGAAGGTCGAATCCCTCTATCGCCAACATATATAGCTCTATCAAACCCACGGATAACAAAAGACGAACCTGCAAATCTACCCCGAACACTCCCATTAAAGTTGATTTTGACAAACCCTGATGGTGGAGGCTCCCAAAAGATGAATATCGTATGCCGATGCACTGTCGAGGTAGTAGAGGAGCCCTAGAGGCTAGGACTGTCAGAATCAGGAGCAGTATGATAGCGTGTGTACTCAGCAGATAAAGAGATAGCTTTCCTTACTATCCTGTGGGGAGATACAATCTCGTCAGTGAAAACAAGCAGATTCCAAGCCAACCAAATCCGATAAGCTATGTAGGCCCAAGTAGCATCCTGCTACCAGATACACCTCCGAATATTCTAATGGATAAAGCCCAGGAAAGATATCTAGCAAGGACCAGTACCACCCTTCCAAAGGTGGTGTCCCATAACCTATCATATCTGTCTCATTTTGGGGCAAATGAAGATGGCATGATCAGCGGTCTCCTCCTTCAGACCGCACAATGGGCAAGTAGGCTGGATAATTAGGCCCCTCCCAGAGAGCAAGGAGCAAGTAGGAAGACAGTCTCACACAAGCTTTCAAATAAAGAGCCAAATTCTAAGACGAATGGAAAGCTGCCAAATCCATGCCTTATCCATCGTGTGCTGAGGCTATGGCCTATAAATCTCCATGAGGTCCCTGATAGGAGCACTAGAAATACAGGATCTCCTCCATAATCTGGTGTCAGAGGTGTGACCCATTATGAGAGAAATAGTAAGGATTCGGTGAGAGATCTCCTCACCGAAGAAATGGGACACCGTGGAAATATGCCAGGCAGAGTGGTCCTGAGTAATCAAATTATTGACTCTCATTCTGCTGGGAACATCAGTGCTAACAAATATAGGCCATCGAGACAAAGGAAGATTTTCAATCCATGTATCCTGAATAACATCAACAGAGGAACCATCGTCAATCATCTAGAAGATATTGTTCAGGATAACCGAAGCGTGACGACAAACCTCTTTTCAGAAGAAAGAATATTCATGGGTAGACTGAAAATCCATGGAAGGAGTCCAGTTACCGTATTTAGCACGAATAAAGGAGCTCCACATGTAGTGTGAATCAAGTAAAAACCGAATAGCATGCCTAGCAATCAAAGCCTTCCTCCTAATAGTCAAGGACTGGATTCCAAGCCCTTCTTCTGTAGTCGGCAAACAGACAGTGTTTTAAACCAGTAGATGAATACTATGGCCGTCCTGCATAGAAGCCTAAAGGAAATTCCAAAAATATCTTTCAATCTTTCTTAGACAAGTCAACGAGAGCATTGGATATGATATAGAGAGGATACTCTCATCCTTAACGCTAGTATTAGAATTGAGGAAATTTTAGTATGATTTGTTGATGGTTGTTGAAGGTCAATTTGTGGCAATGTTGACGAAAACCTTTATCTTTATTTTATGGCTAAACTATAGAATTAAACTCTTGTACTTAGGGGGTTATGTTACTTTGATCTTTAAACTTTAAAAAGTTATAAAAATAATCCTGAACTTTCTATTTTGTATCACTTTGATCCTTACCATTAAATAGAGAAGACGTCGTTAATTTTTATCCTATATGGTAGCATACATAGCAGCACACGTGGCATTCAAGTGGTAAAAATAAATTTAAAATAGATAATTAACCCGTTAATCCATTATTTAACCCATTATTTAATAATTTTAAAAAATTTTAAAAATAAAAATAATCTCCTTCGCCTGATTTGTCCTAACTCGTGAGTGCTCACGTACCCGTTGCACACCCCTCTAGGGCAAATCAAAGCGGAGAAAGATTATTTTTATTTTTTATAATTTTTAAATTATTAAATAATAAATTAACTAGTTAGTTATGGATTTTAAATTTATTTTTGTCATTTGGATGCAACGTGTGCCACTATGAATACTGCCATATAGGATAAAAATAAATGGCATTTTTCTTATTTAACAGTAGGGATCAAAGTGATACAAAATAAAAAGTTTATGATTATTTTTATAACTTTATAAAGTTCAAGATCAAAGTGACACAACTCTCTAAGTACAGGGATTAATTCTATAATTTAGTCTTATTTTATTTACTATTTCATCAGTCCTTTTGCATGCTAGATATAGAATTGTCAGAATGTTGTTGTTGAGGTATGCAATTGAGTGTTCTACATACATCAAAACTGATGCGGGTAAAAAGATTTTTGCATAAATTGACTAATGTGGGCAGACAAATCAGACCCACCTTTGGATTGTAGGCAATCCTTACGAGTCAAAGGATGTCTCGCCGATCTACTGTCTCGGTATCTTTGCCCGACCTTCGCCAATTGAACCTTGGCTTCTTTTACCGAGTCTCGCTCCTAAGCAAAAGCAATCGAACCTCAACAGTTGACCCTCCCTCCTTCACTGACCTTCGACCTGCACCAAACATCTCGGCCATTAAATCGCTAAGAATCACAAGAATTATGTATTCTCTTAATAAGGTATACATCAAAATCGGCCTTATCATTTTTCAACTTCCATAACTGCTCTCAAAAAATTAGGTGACAGCATCCCTGTTGTCTATTAAACACCAGGTCTCAGGACCCCTCAGGTAACACAAAAAAATTTCTCATTGACACCATAACATTTCAAAATCCTTAACTGGAATCTCCTTTTTAAAAACCTTCTCCACATATATGTGGTTAAGGATCTCTACTGACTTAGGCATTGGAGGGTCCTCTACATGGATCAATAATAACCCTGCTTGAAAACATTGTTTTGCAAGTTTATCAAGATGGAAGGATGCCATCCGGATTCGTACGAGCATCACCATCTCATCCTAAGTCGAAGAATGAAAATTCACGACAACAAAAACCAATCCAGCCTTAGAAAGAGCAGTAGTGTAATTTAACCCAAAGACTAAGAGCAGCCTTAGTTATCATTATATTATATTATATTAGACTACATAATTATATTATAGTTATAATAATATTTACATACAATATTTATTAATTATATGATCATATAATTATTATCATCATAATATATTATAAATAATATTATTAAATATAATATAATGTTAGTATACTAATTATAGTATTAAATTTAACTGTTTGAATGTTTTAAATTATGAATCAATTTATTATATGCTTAAATTTTCCTGTAATTGGTTTGCATATTTCTAGGTGTTATCACCAAATCACCCTCCTCGAGCATCCGCGAGGGTTCGGTCGCCTTCTTCGATGAGCCGAGGATCTTTCGGTGAGCTTCTCGCGCTTGAAAGCCTGCAAAAAGTTCTAAGGATTGAAGATTCCGATGGAGACCCTCTGACGCTTAAGTGAGTAACTTGAAAAACAGTCATGAGCTTGATAAAACTTGAAAGAGAGAGAGAAAGACTTAGAGAGGTGCTCTCTGTGAGTGTATGAGCGTTTAGGAGTTGTGTATTGAGTTATCTGGTCGGGGGTCCCTCTTACCTATCTTATAGATGCTCGAAGTTTACCAGTCTTGGGGCACAATCACTTGTCAGAGCATTCATGATAGGGGCAGCACTAATGAGGATTGCTTCTTAGTGGCATGTCAGAAGTGCAGGTCATGTCTCGCCAAGTGTAAGTGGCCACTGGATTTGGACGGTTGCTGCAAGCTATTGGCAGCCGTTACGGCATTTGCCAGATGTGTCCCCCACGCCACCCTTTCGTTGTCCTGTGCGGGCAGTGAGGAAACGTGTGGATAGCGGTGGAGCCAGGCATGTGGGCCCCATAATATAACCGATGGTAATCTTCCTACGTCAGCCTCATCATTAGTTGATCCTCGCTAAGTGAGATAAAGGTGGTGACTATTGAGTGCAGCATCATTAACCACGTCAAGGCGCCACAGCCTTAGCATGGACTCCTAGGCACATGGATCCCGTGCATGTGAGCCCTGTTGGATGTGGCGCCATGCATGCCCACGTCCCTTGAATTAATGTATTCCCTTGGGAGCCATGGGGAGCTCTCGACGATAGCTTAACCGAGCTGGGTTGCAGACGTCTGGAGTCGGGAGCCAAGGCCGGGACTCGAGAGGAGTCATCGGGCTCCAAAAGCAGGGAGCCAGGAGCTGGAGGCAGCCAGATCTGAGAGGTGTCATCAGGCTCCAGAAGTAGGGAGCCGTGAGCCGAGGTTGGGACTCGGGAGGAGTCATCGAGCTCTAGAAGCACGGAGCCGGGAGCTGAGGCTGGGACTCGGGAGGAGTCGGGAGCTCGGGATGCAGCCAGGCCGACACCAGGATGGACCCAAAAGCTTGGATCCAGGTTGTCGGAGTCGAGGAGGTCGGAGGCATGGAGATGGGTCGTCAAGTCATCGGGTGCCGACTTTAGAATCGAGAGCCAACCGAGGGAGTCGGGGATGAGCTGTTGGGAGGACCAGAAAGAGCGGCAACAATGGGGAAAATGATCCCCCTTACCTCTGTTGAGCTATCCTCGTCTTCGTTTGCCTCTGCCTGGACCATGGGGTTCTCTCATGATGAATGGGAGAAGCCTCCCCCGATGCTGGAGGAGCTACTGCCCACCTCGGAGAAGAAGCCTTTTCCCCAGCATCTTGATCTCTGCTTAAAGGTTGTGCCACTTCTGGTCTGGCTCTCATGGATTTGCTAGTAGAGGAAAATGGGATGGTAAGGCCCCCAGCCACCTAGAAGTAGGGTGGTGGAGTGCCCTGTGTATGATTGCCCCCAAGGACATGATGTCATGGGTTGTCTTTATGGCTTGTCCTTGGAAGGCTCAATTGTCTCTAGGGTGCAGCAAAGAGAGAGAGAGAGAGGGGGAGGGAGAGGGAGGGAGATGGGGTAAAGTCAAAGTCAGAGTCACATGTTCCCCTCTCCCATCCTTTTCCCTCTATAATGATTTCCTGTGTCCATTGTCAGAGGGATTTGGACCATAGGACTGCGGGCTTATTTAATGCCAGCCATGTCCTTCAGTTGGGGTTGGCCGAGTCTGAAGTGAGCCAAGTCCAGAGTCAAGGTTAATTGGCCGATGCCAAAGGCCGAGGCCGGCTCCAGAGGCTGACACCAGAGGCCGAGGCCAACTCCAGTGGCCGACGCCAGAGGTCGAGGCCGACCCGAGAGCCAACTGGGTCCAACCCTGGTAAGATTACTGTTGCCTATGGGGCTTATTGGTCCCATCAGATGCCTCCCACACTCCTGAGCTTGTGCGACCACGTGCCTTGCAACTGCCAAGTGAAAGGACTGTAGAATTTTCTTATCTTTGCACTTGTCTTTTTTCCCACTAGCTTTTGGCTCTGACCCCTTTTGAGTGGAGGAATTCTTTTCTTTTTGCACTGCTTCCGATATTGATAATTTTATTTGCCCTGTGTGGACTTGTGACCACGTCCGTATGCCCTTTGAAGCTGTGCGCTTTCCTGCTCAAGAAACTTTAAGCAAAGTTGAAGGTAATTTGATTATCTTTGACTGGCTGAGGGCAGCCAACAATCCTCTCCCGACATAGGGTTTGAAAGTGGACACCCATCAACTGTGAACTAGGGAGTTGATCTCTCCTGCTATGAGCTGACTTGGTCTTCTTCTTTTGATATGAAGTCTGGAAGTGGGTGTCCGTCAATTGTGAGCTAGAAAGTTGATCTCTCCCAATTGTGAGTTGTCTTGGGGCTTCTTTTTGGTGGCTGAAAGTGACCGGCAATATGTTGCAAGTGTATAATTTAAACAAAGGTCTTACTAGGTTGGCCATTAACCGCTAAACAGAGTTAAAGCCGCTGAGGCTAAAATGAAGCCGTGGAGGTTATAATGATTCTGTTGAGGCAAAGTTGATGCTGACGTTGGGGTCGGTCTTTGTGCCGACTCTGGTAGTTGGTTTTTGTGCCGACGCTGGAGTCGGTCTTTAGTGCCGAGCTGGCCCCGGGTTTATGTGTCGACACTGGAGTTGGTCTTTGGTGTCGAGCTGGCCTCAGGCTTAGGTGCCAAGCTGGCCTCGAGCTTAGGTGCCGACACTGGAGTTGGTCTTTGGTGCCGAGCTGACCTTGGGCTTAAATGTCGAGCCGGCCTCGGGCTTTGCTACCGACGCTGGAGTCGATCTTTAGTGCCAAGCTGGCCTTAGGCTTAGGTGCCGAGCTAGCCTTGGTCTTTGGTGCCGACGCTGGAGTCGGTCTTTGGTGTGAGCTGGCCTCGGGCTTAGGTGCCAACGTTGGCCTCGGTCTTTGGTGCCGAGCTCACCTCGGGCTTAGGTGTCGAGCTGGCCTCAGGTTTAGGTGCCAACACTAGAGTCGATCTTTGGTGCCGAGCTGGCCTCGGGCTTAGGTGCCGACACTGAAGTCGATCTTTGGTGCCAAGCTGGCCTCGAGCTTAGGTGCCGAGCTAGAGTCGGTCTTTGGTGCCGAGCTGGCCTCGGGCTTAGACACCGATGCTGGAGTCGGTCTTTGGTGCCAAGCTGGCCTCGGGCTTAGGTGTCGAGCTGGCCTCAGGCTTAGGTTCCGACACTGGAGTCGATCTTTGGTGCTGAGCTGGCCTCAGGCTTAGGTGTCGAGCTGGCCTCGGGCTTAGGTGTCGACGATGGAGTTGATCTTTGGTGCTGAGCTGGCCTTGGGCTTAGGTGCCGAGCTGGAGTCGGTCTTTGGTGTCGAGCTGGTCTCGGGCTTAGGTGTCGACTTGGTGTCGGTCTTTGGTGCCGACCTGGCCTCGGGCTTAGGTGCCAACGCTGGTGTCGATCTTTGGTGCCAAGCTGGCCTCGGGCTTAGGTGCCAACGATGGTGTCGATCTTTGGTACGAGCTGGCCTTAGGCTTAGGTATCGAGCTAGTCTCGAGCTTAGGTGCCGACACTAGAGTCGATCTTTAGTGTTGAGCTGCCTCGGGCTTAGGTGCCGACACTGGAGTTGATTTTTGGTGCCGAGCTGGCCTCGGGCTTAGGTGCTGAGTTAGCCTCGAGCTTTGGTGCCGATGCTAGAGTCAGTCTTTGGTGCCGAGCTGGCCTCGGGCTTAGGTTCCAACGCTGGAGTCGATCTTTGGTGCCGAGCTGGCCTCGGGCTTAGGTGCCGACATTAGAGTTGGTCTTTGGTGCCGAGCTGGCCTCGGGCTTTGGTGCTGATGCTGGAGTCGGTCTTTGGTGTTGAGTTGGCCTCGGGCTTAGGTGCCGACCTGGCATCGGTCTTTGGTGTTGATCTGTCCTTGGGCTTAGGTGCTGACCTGGCGTCGGTCTTTGGTGCTGACCGATCTTTGTGTTGGGCCTGGTGTGGTGCTATCAAGGCCCAGGTGGGCTAACTTGTATTGGGCTGGGTTTGAGTCCAAGGGTTGAGATTAAATCAAGTCACGGGTGTACACGGGCTTGGGGATTAGTTTAATCTCATTGGTTTAGTCCATGGGAGTTTTTTGTTGAGTCTGGGCCTGGCCCACTTCGTGGATGTATTTAAACCCTAGTCTCTAGGGTTTGGATGGAATAGAGAACAGATTCTTTTCTCCCAAAAATTCCCTTCTCTCATCATAGGGCGGCAGCCCTTTCTTTCTCCTCCCCATCTTCCTCCTGGTTCAAGGTCTAAACCTAACAGGATTGGGAATCCTTAGTTCTAGTTCTTGTTGAACGGGGAATCCCATTGCTATTCATCAAGGTCTAAACCTAACAGGATTAGGAATCCTTAGTTCTAGTTCTTGTTCAACAGGGAATCCCATTGCTATTCATCAAGGTCTAAATCCTAACAAGTGGTATCAGAGCCTGGTTCAAGGAGTAATCTGGAGGCCTTCAAGGAGTTGTGAATCTCGAGTCCGGGTAGAGGACCTCCTTGTGCAGCAGGGTTTAGATCTGGTTTTGGAGGAAAGGCCAGATGGGATGACAGACAAGCAGTGGATTTTATTGGAGAAGAAGACATGTTCAATGATCAGGGGCTGTCTGGCGGATTCAGTCCTCTATTCAGTGCTGGAGGAGAAGACCCCGAAGGGACTCTGGACGAAGTTGCACACCCTCTATATGGGGAAGAATATGTGCAACAAGTTGATGTTGAAGAAGCGCCTCTACAGCCTTCGGATGTCAGAAGGTGGAGATGTGCTGGGTCACATCCAAATATTCGACCAGATGAGCAATGAACTTCTGAATGTCGGGGTCAAGATGGAGGAAGAAGATAAAGCACTTCTGCTTTTATGTTCAATGCCCACGTCTTATGACTCATTGGTCACAACACTGCTCTATGGGAAGGAGACATTAATTTATGAAGATATTGTCTCGGTGCTTCGGACGAATGAGCAGAGGGAGAAGATGACCAAGGAAGCTGTTCCCCAGGAGGGTCTATCAGTTGGGGAAAGGACAGGCAGAGGAAGGGCAGGGACAGAAGTAAGTCTGGAGGACGATCAAAGTCCAGGAAAGGCAAGAGAGAGTTGAAGTGCTATAAGTGTGGAGAGGTAGGACATTTTAAGAAGAATTGTCCTAAGTGGAAAAATCAGAAGGGAGAAAAAGGAGGATCTGAGTCAGTGAGTACAGTTGCAGATCAGGAGGTGGAGGATGATCTCTTGGTTGTATCAGATGATCACAGGCACAGCACAGAGATGTGGACCTTGGATTCAGCCTGTTCTCATCATTACACTCCCAACCGGTCGTGGTTCAGTACTTACACAGAGGTTGAGGAGGGGAATGCGACTCTTGGAGATAATCACCCTTGCAAGGTGGCAGGTATTGGCACAGTGAGGGTGAGGATGTTTGATGGTATGGTGCGCACTCTTACCAGTGTGAAGCATGTTCCAGAATTCAAGAAGAATCTGGTATCACTGGGGTACTTGGAGCGGACTGGATACAGCTTCAGCAGTCGTGCCAGGAGTGGAGTTGTGAACATCTCCAATGGAGCCATGGTGGTGATGAGAGGGAGGAGGCTGGAAAATAATCTATACAAGATGGAGGGCTCTGTGATGACTGTGAAATCTGAGGTGGCAGCTGTGGAGCAAGATCCCCGGGATGTGTACAGGATGTGGCATTACCGCCTGGGCCACATGGGAGACAAGGGGATGAAAGAACTGAGCAAGAGAGGTCTGCTTCCAGACTTGAGTAGCGGAGATATGGAGATCTGTGAGCCTTGTCAGATGGGAAAGCAGAGGAGAGTACAGTTCTCAGTCAGCACAGCTAGGAGTGCTGAACCCCTGGAGTTAGTACACACAGATGTCTGGGGACCAGCCCCAGTTTCTGCAAGGAATGGGGCCAGATACTTTATGACCCTGATAGATGATTTCTCAAGGAAGCTGTGGATCTACTTTATGAAGGAGAAATCAGAGGTCTTCACCAAGTTCAAAATCTGGAAGGCTGAGGTGGAGAAGGAGCAGGGTAAAAGTGTGAAGTGTCTGAGGTCTGATAATGGCGGGGAATACACCAGCAGGGAGTTCCAGATTTTTTGTGAGGAGTGGGCATCAGAAGGCACTTCTCGGTGATGGGAACTCCTCAACAGAATGGGTGGCTGAGAGGATGAACAGAACACTATTGGAAAAGGCAAGATGCTTAAGGCTGCAGGCAGGGCTTCCAAAGATGTTCTGGGTTGACGCAGTAGATGCAGCTAGCTACTTGGTCAATCGGTCACCGCACACCAGGTTAGATGGAGACATTCCAGAGGAGATATGGTCTGGAAGGAAGACAAGCCTAAACCATCTAAGGGTGTTTGGATGCACAGCATATGTGCATGTTGGAGCTGGGGAGCGGAGTAAGTTGGATGCCAGGTCTAAGAAGATGGTGTTCCTAGGCTACCCGCGAGGAGTCAAGGGGTATCGGCTATGGGACCCCTTGGAGAAGAAGGTTGTCATCAGCAGAGATGTAACCTTTGATGAGAGCTCAATCCTCCAGAACAGAAGTGGCATGGATGCACAGCAGGGACTACAGGAGGTAGAACACGGTAACACTAGTCAGACAACCTCCTATACAGTTGTGCCATTTGCTAGTGGACCAGGAGGATTTGAGATTCAGGTGGAGAGGACTGACAGAGGGGGTAGAAGCCAGGGAGTTCAGCAGGATGCAGCTGGACAGGGGACTGATACTGGGATCGCACAGCAAAGGCCCAGGAGGAACGTGCGACCACCAGTTCGATACGGCTTTGAGGATTCGTTGTCATATGCCCTGGTGACAGCGAATGGAGACCCTTTCACCTATGAGGAGGCTATGGAAAGTCAGGATAGAGATAGGTGGATCCATGCTATGGCAGAGGAAATGCAGTCTCTTCACAGCAATAATACGTGGCAGGTGGTCCAGCTGCCACAAGGAAAGAAACCCATTGGTTGTAAATGGGTTTATCAGCGCAAGGAAGGAGCTTCAGAACAAGAGGGTATCAGGTATAAGGCAAGACTAGTGGCCAAAGGATACTCTCAGAAAGAAGGCATCGATTATGGTGAGATATTTTCTCCAGTTGTCAGGCACACTTCCATCAGACTATTAAGTATTGTAGCAGCTCAGGACTTGGAGCTGGAGCAGATGGATGTGAAGACAGCATTCCTCCATGGTCATTTGGAGGAGAGCATCTACATGGAGCAGCCACCAGGGTTTAGAGAACCAAGATCAGATGGGAAAGTCTGTTTGCTGAAGAAATCTCTGTATGGCTGAAGCAGTCGCCGAGGCAGTGGTACAAGAGATTTGACACTTATGTTAGGAGCATTGGACTTTGCAGGTGTGAGTATGATTCTTGTGTGTATGTTAAATCTCTGGATGATGGGTCTAGGATGTACTTACTCTTGTATGTAGATGACATGCTGATAGCATGCAAGAGTAGAAGGCTGTACAGGAACTGAAGATAGCTTTGTCTCGGGAGTTTGAGATGAAGGATCTGGGGCCAGCCAGGAAGATCCTAGGGATGGAAATCATCAGAGATAGATCCAAAGGTGTGCTGCATCTGAGTCAGGGTGGCTACATTAAAAAGATTCTGGAGCGATATGGGATGAAGGATGCCAAACCGACAGCACTACCTTTGGCAGCACATTTTTCCTTATCGAAGACCATGTCACCACAGACTGAGGTGGAGGCTCAGGAGATGGAGAAGGTACCATATGCTTCTGGTGTTGGGAGCCTTATGTATGCCATGGTATGTTGTAGGCCAGACATAGCCCATGCAGTGAGCCAGGTGAGCAGGTTCATGGCGCAGCCTGGTAGGGAGCACTGGCGAGCACTGAAGGGAATCTTCAGGTACTTGGTAGGTACAGTTGGGGTTGGTATTTGCTATGGACAGCAAGAAGCTGAGAGATCCAACTTATCCAAGGAGGCTCGTGGGCAGTTATATGGGTATGTGGATGCAGACTTTGGTGGAGATGTGGACACTAGGAGATCCACAACAGGCTTTGTGTTCAGCCTGTTTGGTGGTCCAGTATCGTGGAGATCATGTCTGCAGCCCATCACAGCCTTATCTACCACGGAGGCAGAATACATAGGTATCACAGAGGCAGCAAAGGAAGCTCTTTGGCTGAAGGGCTTGATGCTGGAGATGGGACTTGATCAGAAGGTTGTCCAGGTGCATAGTGACAGCCAGAGTGCTCTGATGCTTGCGCAGAATGCAGTCTATCATGCCAGGACGAAGCACATTGACCTCAGATACCACAGGATCAGAGAGCTGGTGGAAGATGGTGAGGTGGAGCTGGTGAAGGTATACACCAAAGAAAATCCAGCAGATGCACTGACTAAGGTTCTTCCACGGGACAGTTTTCAAAAGTGTATTTCGTTGTTAAAGCTGATGGACACAGTGGACGTGCTGAGGCCTTGAAAGCACCAAGGTGGAGATTGTTGGGTCTGGTGTGGTGCTATCAAGGCCCAGGTGGGCTAACTTGTATTGGGCTGGGTTTGAGTCCAAGGGTTGAGATTAAATCAAGTCACGGGTGTACACGGGCTTGGGGATTAGTTTAATCTCATTGGTTTAGTCCATGGGAGTTTTTTGTTGAGTCTGGGCCTGGCCCACTTCGTGGATGTATTTAAACCCTAGTCTCTAGGGTTTGGATGGAATAGAGAACAGATTCTTTTCTCCCAAAAATTCCCTTCTCTCATCATAGGGCGGCAGCCCTTTCTTTCTCCTCCCCATCTTCCTCCTCAAGACCTAACAGGATTGGAATCCTTAGTTCTAGTTCTTGTTGAACGGGGAATCCCATTGCTATTCATCAAGGTCTAAACCTAACAGGATTGAATCCTTACCTGGAGTCGATCTTTGATGCCGAGCTGGCCTCGGGCTTAGGTGCCGACGCTGGGGTCGGTCTTTGGTGCCGAGCTGGCCTCGGGCTTAGGTGCCGAGCTGGCCTCATGCTTAGGTGCCGACACTGGAGTCGGTCTTTGGTACCGAGCTGGCCTTGGGCTTAGGTGCCGAAACTGGAGTCGGTCTTTGGTGCTGAGCTCGCCTTAGGCTTAGGTGCCGACACTGAAGTCGATCTTTGGTGCCAACCTGGAGTCAGTCTTTGATGCCGACATTGCGCTGGCCTTGGGCTTAGGTGCCGATGCTGGAGTCGATCTTAGGTGCCGACGCTAGAGTCAGTCTTTGGTGCCGAGCTGGCCTCGGGCTTAGGTACCGACTTGGCATCGGTCTTTGGTGTCGACCTGTTGTCGGTCTTTCCTGCATGACATTTTTAAGTATCAATGAAAGAAATACTTCATCTAAGCATAGTGTACTTAGCTTTTGTAGCGCCCTTGTTTCCTTGCATCTACATCTTGACTTTGCCTTTAAGCTTGATAGAGCGTCTACCCAACCATTGCGATTCATCTTTTTGGACATTCATGCTCTAGGAGTCTCTGGGGTACAGCAGGGAGTCGGTTGTTGGTAACAGGACAGGGGACGTTCGTGCTGGATTGGGACACTCGCAGAGGCAAAAGGGGATGTCTGAGAGTGGGAATGAAATGGAGTTGCAGGTGGCTCCGAATGCGCTCCACAGTTGGATTACCAACCACCAATTTAGTTTCTTCTGGAAGTGATGGACTTTGACATGCAATAAATATCAAGGAGAGAGGAAGGAGAAAGTGACATGACATCACCTCTTTTTCTGGTAGCTTTCAATTAGAGAAGTGTCTCTAGTGAGGCTTTTCCATTGTTGCTGTCCCACTACTCCGTACAAGATGGTTGAAGTGCCCGTCCTTCCTTCCACATGGCACCATATGTTAGCATAGCTTTTGCAGGCAACAGAAATACATTTTAACATTTTGTAAAATAAACATACAACAGAAGCAATATGATATTGGATCTAATCCAATATCAGCCTACAACATGATCAATAGATATAAAAACATATATATAAAGGTATAAAAGAAAAGGACATATATCAAATCTATGTTAACATAGATCATATCTATGTTTGTGGCATAGTGTCTTAGATCATATCTAAGTCACGCTGTAGTAGATGGCGGTGGTAGATGGTACTTCTGTAAGCCATACAAAGGTGTATGGCCTCTACAGGTGATCCACACCGGGGCTCTGGTCCTGACCAGCCTCTTTGGAGTGCTAGCTCCTCTCCTGGCTTCGACGATGAGATTTCTTCTCTTTAACACCAAGGTGCTCATAGAATTATCAAAAGGATGTATATATCCCGAGGAAACATTTTTCTCAGGTTTCATATCCAGAATCCCTTTCACCCTAAAAACTTCGCATCTCCCTGTCGTTTCTTTTTCCAACGTTTCTTGAAAGATAAGGAGGAACCCTTCATCTTCATTTTCAGTTAAAAACCAAAAAGGAGTTAAAGAAGAAACTCTTCATATCCTTTTTCAGTTAAAAACCGAAAAGGTTAGAAGTTAAGGAATGAGGGGTAATTAGGGAGAGGCCATTAACATCCATTTTAAATTCAGACTTAAAGTTTTGAATTCAAAATTTAATCTTTAAACTTGAAATTAAAATTAGTTTGAAATTCAAATTTATAATTCAAATTTAAACGGTAAGGATGTTAACATTAGGCTTACCTAAATTTGAGTCCAAACCAAATCCTATTTGATTTGACCAAGATGTTCATAGCTTAATCAAATTGAGCTAGCCAGCAATCGTATTGCCAATTTAATCCTTCAATTAATTTACTAACATTTAGTTTCTTAATCATCCAGTCAGTTAGAATCCCCTATGGCATGTGACCCGATAGGTTCGAACACTAAGCTGGTAGCACTGGAACACTTCCAATACTAATCGAAGTCGCCATCTAGCAATGACACCCGACGTTCGGATAGGTCGAAGATTGTAGAGCAACAATCAAGAACCTTTGGCATATGGTTACCATATAATTCATCCTTTTGACCCTCAATGCTCAGGACGACTTAGGTTTTAACCGCCAACCCTTAATCAGTTCATCCATAAAGCGTCTCAATCTTCATAATTCCTGTGGCTCCTCACAGGGACTACCCTGGCCAAGGTTTGCTAAATTGAAACACAGTGAGACATTTATTCAAAATTATTTAGATGGTCAATCCCATCTTGATCCACTCACTGCTCCACAAGTACTTTACTGCACCCAGAAACCTTCTGTCACTGGATTAAAAATCCAGGTAATCCGGCACCAAAGTACAGTAGGTTGCTTGCAAGCTACCATGGTGATCTCAGGTCAGAGGGACACTTATATCCATATCCCTTCGCGAACACTTCTTGGCAGAAGAGTGTTCCGCAGATTGGTCACGTTCAGTGAAATGTCATACACCTCACCTGCATGTCATACCAGTGTCACCACACTCCTTAGTAAAGAGGACAATCAACCCATATGACATACAACGACCTTTACTTGATACATAGTTGTCCTATGACTATATATCATTTGGTCGCAACTATTTTAAGAACCACTCAATAAACCCTCTCTTTATTGAATAGATTATGGTTCTAAGGACTCCATCACAAAAGAATTTATTTCAGAAAGATGCGATGTGATGAACTGCCAAATAAATATTTTATTAATTTATAATTCATATACATTTACAACTTGCACAATCATCTACATGTTAGTTGATTGGCTTTAGGACATAATTCCCAACACCACCAGCTTTGATGAAACGAAGGTTATGATACCCAGATCCAAGGCCATGGCAAATGGATTCACGAACTCAGCATGCGGCTCCATATTTGTGGGAGTAGCAATCTAGAGAACATGTTTTGGTATATGAACACTTTGGTTTTGCAAGCAGGCATGCCTCAGGACACCTAATAAATTTGTGATAGCATGGGCTCCATGGCCGAATCGGACGGCCGAGCGGAAGAGTCCGAGGCCAACACCATCGGCCAAGTAGAGATGGTTATTGTGGAACGTCTTTGGAGGAATTTGTCTCCTGCTGATTTGGATACCTTAGCCTGCTGGTGGTTTGCCCCCCAGAAAACCATATTGATTGGAGTGGAGGCACTGGTGCCTTTGCTTGAGCTTCCTCCTAGAAGCCAGGAATCAAAACTTTGAAGAACTTGGGCTTTTGTGCACGACCATCTTGATCCTTGATCATCTCCTTAGATTCCTGAAGACAAGGAGCCAATTGAAGAATAGGGCCATTTGGGCGGCGAGTGGTAGCACTTTTGCTAGTGAACCCTTGCTCTTGTTTCTCTTGCTAATGAGCTTGAGCTTGAAGTTACTGATGAGCTTGAGGTTGCTCTTGAGGATGCTCTTGCTCTTGAGCTTGAAGTTGCTCACGCTGATAAGCTTGATGGCGGTGAATCTCTTGATGGGGAGATCTCCCA
This sequence comes from Calamus simplicifolius, assembly GCA_900491605.1. NCBI lineage: Eukaryota > Viridiplantae > Streptophyta > Magnoliopsida > Arecales > Arecaceae > Calamus > Calamus simplicifolius. The sequence goes on from UESW01004391.1 coordinate 890,474, forward strand.
CTAATGGAATGTTGGCTGGCATGAGCAGCAATCAAAGGGCGAGTAAAAGCTCTTGCTCACTACTGTGTGGCCGTAAAATATTGCTTCTGGAGCTTTTGGACAGCTGCAGTTAATGCTTGGATGTGCAAGGTGAGGGTGGCATGCCATTTTGCTTGAATGGCCAGCGACGGTAGTGGAGGCGGAGCAGGGGGTTAACCTCTGGCTGCTTAGCCGGCGGAGGATGCCCCCCAGCGTGGCTAGTGGAGGCCTCCTGAGCACATGTAACCGCCA